>CATKHJ010205117.1:0-25735 GCA_949750685.1 Vernicia montana | reverse complement strand
ATAGAAAAGTCATAGGTAATCAATTGATGAAATCTAAATCCTAGATCTTTATCATATATTTAATTTGTCTTTTAAATTTTCTTAAATCTATTTTAATTTTCTTTTTCTTCACAACTGAATTAATTTTCTAAATAATAGAGTAATCATATTTTTTTTTGGTAATTGTCAACACCTTCCCTGTGGGATCGACACTCTATTCACACACTATTACTTGCCAACGATCTGTACACTTGCAGATTTAGCACAATAGTAGTGGCGTTAGCTTGTTATATAGTGGGTCTGGTTTTCAACGAGATATGAATTCATTCCTCCAAGTAAATTGGATTAAAGTCATATACTGTCAAGTTCTTCTCAGTATTAAATCCTTAGCTGAGGTATTTTAGACCAGCTAGAGAGGATCTTTCTAGTGGGAGTCTAACCTTATTGAGAATAGAGTAGAAGGACACGTTTATAGTGTTTTAATAGTAGGATTTGACATCCATTGTAATCTTAGCTGAAATCGAGATTTTGTGACGAAGAGATTTTAGTGTATCGATATCATAATCAAAGGATTCATGGAATGTTAATTACCCATTTAACATTAATTTCTACTTAGATAGTCATGACATCCAATGCTAGGGGTCACTCGTGATTTATGGGAATCAATCAAGAAATGAGGTTTTCCAATTGATCGAGAAAGTTCCTCTTGTAACATTTTGGAGAACGTCACTTCCTATTTCTAATTAGACGTAAACGTAAGAAGTCACACACAAAAATATGTGTTATGCATTTGGACATATTTTTTCAATTATTAATTAATTAATTGAAACAACTGGGTAGAGTAAGTACTTAGCATGACCTTATACTCAGTACAGTATTATTAAATTTTATCAATGCCCTAACTTATACTGAGTATAAATGGGAAGAAGTAAATTGATTGACTTTATGGTTGTTTGATATTAAAAAGCATTTGGTGATTTGGGGTTTTAGAAATCCAAAACCCTAAAGTTAAGTTTAGGAGTTAGAAACCCTAAAGTCATTTAGTGTTGGTTGATTAATGTTCACCAAAGCATTAGCTAAATGCTTGGTATAAGTATTAATGTGCTAAGCTTTGGTGACACAATGTCACCACCACTCATTCTCTCTCTTACTCTTACAAATGACAAGTGGAGAAGGAAGCTTCCACACATTTTTTTTCCACTTAGCTTATGAATTGAGAGGAGAACGTAGATAATTGAAGTTCGTCTTTTCTTTATATCTTACTTTCTATGGTTTTGGAACTAGAGACAGAAAGAAAGAACATAAGAAGAAAGAAAGAACATAAGAAGAAACTATCTTCATCTTTTACCTTTCATTATTGCATTTGATTGCTAGATATAGAGAAAGGAGGCATAGAATTAAGTAGAGAACTATTTTCACATATTTGCCTTTGCATGGTTAGAAAGTGAAGAACGCTATCAAGGTTTCTTTTTCTTCTCCATTTCTTCACAAGACACTTTGAAAGTGTTGATTGTGAAATTACCAAACACATAAATTCTAGCCTAAAGGAACCCAAATCGGCTTTAAGGAATTCATGGATGGCTCCATCGCTTCGGGCTCATAAGAGAGGATATCGTAAAGCAACTCGAGTCCCTTAGCTAAGTTCGACGC
The DNA here is from genome assembly GCA_949750685.1 of Vernicia montana. Classification (NCBI taxonomy): domain Eukaryota; kingdom Viridiplantae; phylum Streptophyta; class Magnoliopsida; order Malpighiales; family Euphorbiaceae; genus Vernicia; species Vernicia montana. The sequence goes on along the minus strand of CATKHJ010205117.1, from coordinate 24,106 downwards.
CTGGTGCCTGGTGCCTAATGGACGCACGGTGCCTAATAGATGGACTAGAGACGTCATATTTAAGACATAATATATAGTAGACTGTGTTAGTAGACCAAACGACTATGGCAATATGGCAGTTTCGCACTATAAAGATAAATCTCATAAGTTTATATTAAAAACTTAACATGGTATCAGATCGATAATAGATCCCAAACTCGAAATATGAATGGGTTAATATATTCAGGTGGACCCGTGAGCTTGTAAGAAAGAATGGAGCTGACCCACTTAGGCCACCACCTGCTTGTTAAGTGACAATTGAACTTAAAAAAAATGAATACTTAATATAAAAATAGGCTCTCCAACCTTAAAAGCTAGTTATGAAGATTGAAAAATTCAATTATATATAAACTCATTCAACATCTTATATTTAATTCATGTGAGATTTATATCTTAACACTTCTCCTCAAGTTTAATTGATCGTTCAGAATTTTTGTTGTTACCATGATTTAATTTTGCACCACTTTCGCGGCGCACATAGTACAACCGGTAAGATTTTCTTTCAATTATTTAATAAAAAAATATGAAAGAATATAATTTTTGTTTTAAACACGATTTTGAAATTTATTTGGTAATAGGTTCCAGGTAACTATTGTAAATGAATTTTTAAATGTTAACTGTGTGATCACCAAAGACGGAGTCAAGTACTAATGAACAGTATCAAATTGACCCTACCTAATTTTTAAATGTTAAAAGTTATTAAAAAATATGTATAAAATAAACTTTTTCTACGGAATTTTCAAGAATAAGTGCTTGTGTTAAAAGAATTTTAAGCCCAAAACAGTACAAATAATAATCATCCACATGAGGACAACCTAGTAATTTATAATAGAAATAGATCTAGGATCCAAAGAAACCTACCCATTAAAAGGTTTTTAAACTTGGGCTTCAAGCCCAAAACATCAATGAGAGATGAATTCCTAAAATACCTCCGACTTTGCCTCTCCCTTCCAAAAGCTGCAGTTCTCTTTGCCTTCACCTCCTCCGTCGCTCATGGTTGAGAAATAGAGAAAACCGCCGGAGACACTATAGGGAAAATTTCACTAGACAATCCCAAAAAAAAATGCACTGAATAAACTTAAGCTTGCCTACCTAAGAAAGCAAGATCCATGAGCAAAGAGAGATTGACAGGGCACAAATTTCTTCTATTTCCTAGCCATGGCCAGAAAAAAAAAATTTGTACCTCTGTAAATGGTGATGGAGCTCCTCCTTTGATGTAGATCTGATATCCAAGAATCAATCTCTAAGTCTCCAACACCGACACCAACACTCTCTTCTCCCTCCCACCAACTATTTTTATTGAACAACTCTTCAAAAGATTAGAGTTGGTGGAAGAGCCGGACACCGCCATAACTAAGCATGGCAAAGATCACTGCTATGAGATCAAAACAAAACAACTAAAACAAAACCCCTAAACCCAATAAATCTAGGAGATAAACAAAATACAACAGGGGGCAGAGAAACTTAGAAAGAGAAAAGAAAAAAAAAAAAAAAAAAAAGGAGAGAAGAGAAACGTGATTGAAATTTTCAATAAATCAATCCCACTGAGATCATTAAAATAATATGACATTTATATTAATTTATATTTTTTATTTAAAATATGAAAACGTTTAAATTTGGACATTTGTACGCTTATAAATCATTTATCAATTTCTTTGGTACATAAAAAAAAAAAAAAATCATAGATAAATTTTAATTTTTAATCTTCAAACCGAATCCATTGGAAGCATATTGGTCCCTTTATTGCATTTTTTTTCTTTATTATTATTTTTGTATTTCAACTTATATAAGTGTATTGGATTAAGAGAATTAAAAACTTTGATAGATTTAAAAATTTATAGTATATTCAATAATAATTTTTAAAAACTTTACAAAAGTCAATGAGTATTTAATATTGATTTTTTAAATTTTTTTAAAAAATCTATAGAAATCATGGAATATTCAATTATAATTTTTGTAAAATCTATAAAATAAAATAGGTATTAAAAAAGCCATTGACTTTTAAAAATAATAAACTTTTATATACTATCACTGACTTTTTATATAGTGGTATAAATAAAAATTTTCAATAATTTTCTTTCATTTCCCCTCAAGATTTCAGTAGATTTTTTTTTTTTTTTTTAACTTCATTTTTCATCTTCCTCTCAAACTCTAGCCTCTACAATCTCACTAGTACCAGAGGATGCCATGTTTAAATATTCAATAATTTTTCATTTATCCATCTTTATTCGCATTTACCAGCTAATGTTTGCTCGCATTTACCAGCTAATAAATATTGAAGGTGAAAAAAAATCAAAGCCATCTACTCACTATCTTCTGCTTTAACCAGCTGCAGCAACCAACAAGTAAATTCTTTTATCTATGGCAGCAAGTTTAATGCTATAAATTCAGCTCAAGAAATTCTTCCTTTTAAAAAAAAAAAATTCCTTTGCTGGTTGGTTTACTTGTTCTAGCACACAAGTTTTTTTTTTTTTTTTTGGCCAAATAATACAATTTATTTTCATGTGCAAGAAAATGATATAAAAGTAATATTTTTACTAACTAATTACAAGTGAATCTTAACAATTACTTTAATAATTTAAGGTGATTGTTTTAATTTTTTTAATATTTCCGTTATACTTATTAAATAAAAAAAAAATACTTTTACTATGACAACAATTACTTGTATACGACACCTTGAAATTATATATTAAATAAAAATATACACAATTTTAATAATTCAAACCATAATTTTTTATTTATTAATTTTTCTTTTGTACTTATTAAATTATAAAAAATTCTTTTACTATGACACAAATTGCTTATATTTGATAACTTGTAATTATATATCAAAGAAAAAAATATAATTATTTATTTTTATTGAATGATGTTCAATATTAATATTGATGAGAGTTAAATCAAATAGTATTGTTTGGGCTGAATCTTAGTTGTTGGGTTTTGATCAATATATTCTGCAAAGATGAAAATAAAGTCAAGAGGGTCAGGCCTTGTGCCTGGCGAATAACCTCCGACGATTAAGTCAGTTTAGGTTTTATGCTTTTTTGTGAAAGAAAGGAGATGAGAAATAAACAGAGTTCAATCTACTTTTTTTTGTGGTTCCTCTCTTCCTTTTTATATGTTCTAAGCCTTTTAGGTTAAAAGAGTAAATGAGGAAAGATAAGGGATACCTTTTGATTGATGGGGTCAGCATATAGGCTCTGAAAGATAAGGTATGAACCTGTCCTTGTAAAATGGTAGAGAGTCGGTGTGTAAGTAGGCATGAGTACGCCACATAAATATGACTTTTTCTGATAAAAACGGGGTGACGTAGGTACTTTGTGATCTCAGCTTTCTTTAGGAAGCTTGCTGACCAAATTGCATTTATTACGATGAGGGCGAAGAGCTTTAGGAGAAGGGCGAAGTGGTGTCTTCGCCTGATGATTCAAGAACCAATCCTATAGGCTTTAACCTTTATGGGCTTTTACTTGAACCTTCATCCTCTATCCTCCCACTATAATGTTGTAGCATAGTGGGCTTACTTTATCTTTGGGCCCATTATGTCGTTATCTATTTTTGTCCCTCATCAGAGGCCCCCTTGTTTCTTTGAAGCAAAAAGCATTGATAGAGCTTCAGTTTGAAACACTTCGTCCCTCTATCAATCTTATTTGGAGACATGTTGTATCTAGTCAAAGTAGTTTTTATCCACTTCATTAAAGGTAAAGTGTTTGTACCAGTAGCGCAATCTTCGCTAATAGTTGTCACGCGAGGCAGGTCAATCATTTCTGATTCATTTGATGCTTTTGACATCTGAAAAGAGTTTATACATTAAATGCATGTCTTTTCAAATACAAGCGTGTCCACGTGGCACTGAGCTGGTATGATTTTCAAGGAAATTTCAAATGATAACCGCCGTTTGGTTTCTTCTCATTATTGCGCGATGGTTGGTAAGAGTTTCATCCTCTATATAAACCCTTCAATTCATCACTTTAGAGCTCCTATTTATTGCCTTTGATTGTAAAATTTTTTCTATTTTCCTTCTTCTCTTAACCTTTTCAGATTTTACCTTTCTTTCTCTCAGTATTTCTTTAATGGCTCCCAAGAAAGATACTTACCCCAGGAGGGATAGAGTGAGTGTTGCTCAGTTCCAAGAAATTCTAAATCAAGTGTGGGGAGAAATCGAGCCTCTTGGTCAAACTAGCGAATTTGTGATCTTCAGCGACAATTTGGATTTTAATGATTGCTTCGTCTTTCACCTCGCTCGATCTCATGAGAGAGTTTATTCAGGTAGCCCAAATGCTACGCTTCCCAAGGATTTGGGTCACTACATTATTTTCTACCATCAACTAGAAGTCGGTCTTTTATTCCCTCCTACTCAGTTTATGGTGGAATGTTTCAACTACTTCCAAGTGAATCCGATGATGCTGACTTCCAATTCCATCAGAGACATGCATTGCTTCGAAGTTCTATGCTTCGCTTATGGGATTTACCCTTCTGCACGTCTCCTTCAATGCCTCTTCAGACTCCTAAGTGCTTAGGGGTCCCCTGGCGTGTATATGACTTCCGCAAGACCCCTTCAAGGCCTTTTTATAGGCAAGGACAAGAAGGTAAAGGATTGGAAGAGGAAGTTCGGAGTAATTGAGATCACTGATAGTCTTGGTTCCAAATCAACAGGTTTTGGGTTTCCTGGTCATTTGTTGCTACCAATCGAAGGCCTAAGTAAGTGGCCTGAATTATTAACTGAAAGTGAAAAGCAAGACCTGAGAACTCTCATTCACGAGAGATATGTATATGATGCGGAAAAGATGGGGTCCACCATACATCTAAGAGATACTGAAGGAAACCCTACTCCAAAAATTTGCCTCATGGATATCCAAGGTATATTTTTGGTTATATGTCTCTGCTAATATATTTATGTTGAATTTTGCATAATTTGGTAATCTTTGCTTACCTTGTATTTGCAGTGAAGGTGAAGAATCCTGATCAATATCAGGATGTTTTAAAAATGATTGTTGGGTTGTCTCCCAGAGCTTACATTCCTACCTTCGAGTTGCTTGTTGTAGACCCTTTCTCAAGGATACGAAGATTGAGAGTCGAAGCTGACTTCAGCCCCTCATTGGTTAAGGACTTTGGCAGACAAGCTAAAAAAATCTCAAGTTGAACAGCCTCAGAGAAGGGCAAAGCCACCTGTAGTGAGGCGAAGACTTGTCAAAGCCTCTGACCCTACTGTTCTTGTTACTGAAAAGATGAAAGCACCTCGCCCTGTCACTGCTCACCCAGGAATATCAATTAGGCTTCCTGGTGAAAATATTCCTCTTCTCCTCCCCCTCGCCCTTCCCCTCCTCTACCTATTGCTGGCAAAGGGAAGGGGGTGATGATACCAGTTCAAAAGGAACTGAAGAGGAAGGGTCCTCCCTATGTAGATGTGTTAGAGATGTATTCCCATAGTTTCCAAGCTGTTAAAAAATTAGGAGATTTGGAAAATCAACTGGAGGACATACTTGACGATGAAGCCTTCAATGCTAAATTGACTTCATTAGTCAAGGAACTGAACTTATCGGAATCAGTAACAAGTATAACTGATAATCTCACTTCTCTTTCATTTGCATCACCTTTTATTCTAACAACTCCGAGTGAACCTGATCTTCGAATATCCGGGAGTAATAAATTAAAGTGGTCGAACAGTGTCAAAGTTGGAAAACCTCCCACCGCTTCAGAGATAATAGCTTGGGAACAATATGTGGCGAAGAAAATCTCTTTGCCAAATCGTGTCACACTTCGTTTACTTTATCCCTCTCCTGAAAAGAGACCGATCACTGAGGAACAACTAGCTCTAGCCTTAGAAGGCAACTTGCTTTATCCATTGTTGTTTTCAGTATCTTTACTGACATATCAATTACTAATTCTTTCTTATCATTCTTGCAAGTCTAACAGAACCAGTTACCACTTATACTCTCTTGGAGCCTGTATTAATCTCACCATTGCCTGTATTAATTTACCATAATTTTTTCTAAATAATGGTCTCAAATTCATATTTCTTCTAAGTAATATTCATTGCTTGCTCTAATAACTTTTATTAATTTTAATTATATATATATTATATTTTTTTAACATATAAATAATAAATATATTAATTTATTTAAAATTTTGGTTTAATTTAAGTTTAATTCCAATTGAATCTTTAACTCATAACCCTTTGTTTTTATCGATTTTAAGAACAGGTCGAGTTTGAAAACATTCGTTAAAATGAAATGTGAGAGGTGTATGTGATTTTGTTGGTGTCTTTATTCCATGAAAGGAATTAAATGATTTTAAATTGACTTTTAATAGATATGAGAATGATAAATGCTTTGAAATTAAAGTCGATTTTATATAATGATATCCTATAATTATTAAAATTAAATTATGCTATTCATACTCAAATTCAAGTATTTTATAATTTTAAAGAATTCTATGCGTGTGTATATATTTAATGTATGATTTTAAAAAAAAATTAATAAATAGTTTATAAATTAGATTAGTTTTATTAATAAAGGAGTTCATTATATAAATAAATTATTAAAGAGATTTTAAAGAAAAGAATTTTATAAAAAAATTTATAGTTATGGATGATTAACCCAGAAATTTTTATTCAATAAAAAAACCAAAAAAAAAAAATTATTCCACTAATTTTAACTACCAAATTCCAATTTCCTCCTATTCTACTACTACTAATAATAATAATAAGTTCAATTTCATCCATTTAAACCCCAAGTAGACTAGTCAATCATCACATACACACTGATATAACATGAAATATTTTGACCACATATAAACAAAAAAAAAGAAAAAAACCAAAATACCTCTATGACAAAATTATCAAAATGCTAGGAAATGCAATTTCACAATATTATACTTAAAATTATTAGAATGAACTCTATAACCTATTTCAATTTTAAAATTATCAAATTAACACCATACTTGAACTTAAAATCATATATGCATGTAATGACTAAAATATTCTTGAAAGAGAAATTTGACCAAAAAAAAAATTACAATACAAGTCAGAATTATCTGAAAAGTTTGGGTATTTAATGCCATCATTTACTAGATTAGATGAAATATTTATCTTCATTTGCCATATCAAAAAATTGATTATTCATTTTTAGTGAGTGATCTTTAAGTACGACGAAATTAAAATTTAGTCTAAAATATACAAAATAAAATTACGTGATCTTAGTGATCTAATTGAAATTAAGTGTAAAATTTAGTCATCCATTGACATAATTTACCCTCAAATGCTAGGAGATCAAATTAAAGAGTTAGAAGTAAAAGAGCAACATTTATTTAGTAAGACATTGCCCTCTCTAGCAAGTATAAGTATTGAATTATAATTGTATATATCAAAAATTATTATAATAATATCATTGGGCAAGAAACCCAATACAGTCAAATATTTATATTGTAAATTGCAATGCATAAGTTAGAGATTCAAACAAGTAATTAAAACCCTTTTCTTTATAATTATAAATTTAATTAAAATTTCATATGAAATAAGAATTATACATTTCTTACCATATATATATATACAAAATAAAAATAAAAATAATAAAAAATAAAATAAAAGATAGTGTTAAATAAAAATATATCATATATACTTTATACTTTTATATGGATATTATTGCATATTGATATGACCAATAAGTCAAAATAAATAAATTTTAAGGTAAATTATTATTTAGTCCCTGAAATTTGACTTAATTAACTAACTCGTTTTTATTTTTTGAGAAACTGACTAATTAGTCTCTCAATTTGAAAAACTGATTATGAAAAATGACTAAAATGTCTTTGTATATATAATAAATATAATTTTAATTTTATTATTTAAAAATAAAAAATTCAAATTAATAAAAGTAAATAATATTTATATAATTATATAATAATTATATTTAATATCATCAAATTATAAAATTATTTATGATTATATAATTATTATATATAATAAAAAAAATTTATATTAATAAAATTTTTATAATTATTAAATTATTAAATGATTATTCTATAATTATATAATTTTATTAATTTGAATTTTTTTATTTTTATTTTTAAATAATAAAATTTAAATTATATTTATTATATATACAATGATATTTTAGTCATTTTTTTATAAATTTAACAGGAAAAATATAAAAATTGGATGAAATGATTAAATAGTCTGATGAAATTAAAATTAAGAATTAATTAATTAATTTTTTAAAAAATAAGAATTAATTAATTAATTAAATCAAATTTAAGAGGCTAAATAGTAATTTATCTTAGATTTTATTGTGAAACCCATTAATATGAACCGCCATCATAAGAGAACCGAGACAGATTCAGACTTGTTGACTTTTTACCAAAGATAAGAGATTAATAAAAAAAGAATATATTGACTGGTCTTCTCCATTGTTGAATGTTTGAAAGTTTGAAAAAGGCTATGGCTGCAGTCAAAGCTTACCACCACCACTTTCCTTCAAGACAAACAACACCTACTATGGTGATGGTCCATTCCCAAACCCACGACTACTACCCTCTCTCCCTTTCTTTATATATATAAATATATAATCATATATACATGTAAATTTGTATTGTAAAAAGATAAATGGGTTGATGAAATTCACTTGAAAAATCAAAAGAAAATATAGGATAAACAAATAATTATTGGGTTCTTTTGGCTGGTCTTCAATATATATTTCTTATTTTTTTTCCTTGAAAATTTTAGCTTCTTGATCCTTATTTTGTCTCAAAATTTCAATTTTAAATAGTCAAAAGCTTTGATTTTAATTCATTTCATTTTCCCTTTCTTTCTCACCAAGTTCTGCAATTTCATTGGTCCTCACAACTTCTGTCCGTACAACTGCTCCACCCAGTTCTTGATCTTGACTTGCAATTGCTATTGAGTTTCAGTTTTATCAATCAAAACCCAGTTCTTATTTGTGATTGAATTTGACAGAACTCACTTCAATTTTTTTTTTTTCAATCCCAGATTGTCTTTGAATTGGTTTCAGATTATTTTGAATGATATTTTCTACTTCTCAATACTGGGTTTCGTTTGATCTTTCTCAAACTTGGTTTAATCTTCCATTAAAGAGAAGCTTTATTATTGGTGTACAAAAACAGAGTTTCTTGTTACATATAATAAGATATGGATAGTTCACATGCTAGTAATTCCAATGCACCAGCACCTTTTCTGATCAAAACATATGAGATGATAGATGATCCGTTGACCAACTCGATCGTTTCTTGGAATCATAGTGGCTGCAGTTTTGTTGTATGGAATCCACCTGAATTTGCTCAAGATTTGCTTCCAAAATACTTTAAGCATAATAATTTTTCAAGCTTTGTCAGGCAACTTAATACTTATGTAAGTTTGCTTCTTCAATTTTGTTAGTTTTAATCCATCTGCTAATTAATTTTTGTTTAATTTGGAGTTCCTCTAATTTTAGAGTAGAGATTCATTTCTTTGTCATTTCTTAACCTCTTTTAGTACAGGTATTACTGTTCATTGATTTAGTACCCTAATGATAGATGATATGTCTCGTAACATTAGCAATCGGATGATAGTTTAATAATCGAGCACCTGTCTTATGCGACTTATTAGGAGCTTAATAATTGAGTACATATCTTATAATAGTAGTACGGATAGTGGGTTCAAAACCCTGTTTCCCCTTCTTCTCTCAAACAATTTTTACTATCAATTTTCTTAATAAGTTGAATTTTCCTTGCTGAAAATGAAGCTTTGTATCTAAATTTAATGTATAAGGTTCTATGCTTGAGCAGGGATTCAGGAAGATTGATCCAGATCAATGGGAGTTTGCTAATGAAGAGTTTATAAGAGGGCAGAGACATCTTCTAAGTAATATTCGTAGACGCAAGCCAATTCATAGCCATTCTTTGCAGAATCAAAGCAATATCTCTTCACTAACTGATACAGAGAAAAGGGAATTTGAGGAAAAAATTAAGAGACTAAAACAAGATAAGAGCATGCTTCAAATGGAGTTACAGAGAAATGAAATAGAGAAGCAAGCCTTTGAATCTCAAATTATGTCATTAGGTGAGAGGTTGCAGGGTATGGAGCAAAGGCAGATTCAATTAGTTTCTTTCTTGACTCAACTAGCAAAAAAACCAGAATTGGCCTCTATTCTAATGCAGCAATCAGAATACAATAACAAAAAGAGGAGATTATTAGAATTTGATCACTTCAATGGAGAATACAACATTGAAGACAACCAAGCCTTACGTTTTCCAAAAGAAAATGCAAATGAATCCCCTGAATCAACCTTGAATTTTGATTTATTTGACAAGTTGGAATCATCCATAAAATGTTTTGAAAATTTTCTTTTTGGAGTAAGGGAAAAGTTTGGTCAAGATATAATCGATTTTAGCTCTGCTCTACATTCTTCGCCGGCCATTAGAGAGTTAAGTACATCCTCTTTAGATGGAGAAACTTGCTCTCCCCATTCTATGGATATTCCTTCATCTCCTGAGCTACAAGCTTGTATTACAAGTCCAGCAAGTTTTGCAGACTGTGAAGTAAATTGCAAGCCTGTAGTTGAAGAAGCTGCTACTGCTGCAGCTGCTGGAAAAGAATCAGCAATAGAGGCAACAAATACTAGTGCAGCACCAGGAGCAAATGATCATTTCTGGGAATATTTCCTAACTGAGGCTCCTGGTTCTTCTAGTACACAAGAACTCGAAAATCGGTCAGAGCCAGAGAATGTTGATGATAGAATAACTGATCATAGAATTTGGTGGAACGCGAATAGCATTCAAGATCTTACGAAACATATGGAGCACCTTGCCCCAGCTGAAAGAACATGATGTTGGTTTTGAATCTTGCAAGTCTTGTTAGTTTGCTGTATATTAAGAATTGATTTAGTCATTGTATTTTATGTAGGTCATATATAGACATTCATATATATATATATATATATTACATTTATCAAAGTTTTGTATGCAGTGATTTCTGATGGTAGAATTGATTAGAATGTTGAGAAATTTTTTGTTGCAGTAGGTTATAGGGTAATAGCAATTTTATGTTTAGACTTAATTTCAAAGTGAATTCAAGATTTTGCGGTTGGGAATTGGGAATTTGATTAGATTATAAAATGTGGATAAATTACTGTTTTGCAGAAAATTATTAATTCAGTTGGTTTAGTACTCACTACCATGTCTTGTTTAATAGCTATGCGTTCCACTTAATTTTCTTTTGCAGTATACAAGCCAAAGCATTTGTGCCCTGCTGTGAAACATTTCTAGCATATATAGGCCAGTCATATATGAGGCAAGTTCTTTACGAAAATTCTTATCTCATGTACTTAAACTAATTAATGAAAATATATTTTAATTATTTTGATTATTATATATATATATATATTTTCAATGAAAAGGAAGTAATATTCTTTTTTTCTTCATATGTTATTAATTATTATATTATACTGAATTGATATATACATTTGATGTAGACAAAACTTATTTCGTTCGGTATTACTAATGCAAAAAGTTAATCTCATACACTTAAACTAATTAGTGAAAATATATTTTAATTAATATGATTCTTATATTCATTTTTTTTTTCAATAAAAAGACATCGATATTGTTTTTTTACTTCATATGTTATCATATTATATTGGATTAGTATATATATTTTATATAGATAAGATTTACTTGGTTTTATATTACTAATGCAAAAACTTGTTTTTGGAAAGAAAAAAAAATATAATTCTCTTTAACGAATAGACAATAATATTTTTAAAAGTTTATTGAAAATGTGCAAAATAAACTTTTTACAAAAGTAATTAAACTAGTCAATAATCATACAATAATTTTATAATAAATCAAATTTAGTTATTTATTATAATTATTTTATATGAGTTATGATTTTAAGTCTGCCCATAACCAATGAACTTATCATCAATCTCAATACAATTACTAAACTTTAATTTATATTAGGATAATTACTCAGTTTTGATTTTTGTTTTAATAAAATCACTCTTGCTAAATTATTTGTAGAATTTCAACTATATTTTATGTGGTAACCAAGTAAGAATATTCTACCATAACTTCAAAGATTTTGAAAATAATTATATACCAACTACCATCTATTTATCCACCCATTAACTATTTTAGTAAAATTAGAACAACTGATGAAAAAATAAAATAAAATAATTATTGGTAAGACTCATTAGTGGTGAACACTCTTTTTCTTTTTTGACATTTCATTATTGCTGACAATTCATGTGGTGGCTACTATCAGCAATAACGTCATTGCCATCTATAAGAAATCTTCTAGGCTTATTATCTAGAAACTTATTTAAAAATATTGTAATGAAAGGAAGATAAGAGTTTACCGATAAGTATTTGACCAAAAGCACTAATAATAATTTTGCAAGTATTGAAACCATTAAAAAAAACACCCAGTAACAGATTATATAATATGATTTGATTTACCAATTTAAATATAGGCCAATAGTGTAATTCCCCCTTAACTTAGCATCAAAAAAACACCCAATAAAAGATTATATAATATGATTTGACTTACCAATTTAAATATAGGCCAATAGTGTAATTCCCCCCTTAACTTAGCATAAATAGCAATTTCACATTTTTACTCCAAATAGGTGCAATTTTCTCTTACACATTGTAAAATCAGCTCAGTCAGATCCAATTAATAACGGCTCATAATGGAGGCGTTAGTGAAATTGGGAAAGTTGCTTGCATCTACCATAATGATACACTTTGCTCTGACAGTGACAGATAGAAGATATAGTAAGTGGGAAAAATTGGCGCCCCATCTTATCAAACAACAGTGTTTCACCAATTAATCTTTACTCTATACTCTTTATGCTTTCACTTTCATTCTCAAAAAACCTCACTATTTTCCTTAGTAAATACAAAGCTTTCATTCCCATTCACTACCAAATGCAGAAAATTACTTTGCCTAAAAACTAACTAACGATAATTAATAGCAAGGAAAGGAGATTGCAGATGAGCCAGGTATGTCAATTTGAACCATCCATTGACTTTTTTTTTTTTTTTTTTTTTTTATTCTGTTTGTTTTAATAGAATGGAGTTTAATTACCATCTTCAAATTAGGGATTATGGTTTTATGGTTTTATTTATTTGTTGAATTGTCATTTTCACATGCATTGTGTGGATTTGTACTGCTCAACATTATTTAGGGTTTACTGTGCCTCTAGCAATTAAATGACATTGATATAAATTACTTACTAAATATCAAAATAATTTATATAGTTTATTTAGGTTTTGGGTTGTTGTCATTAATTTTTTATTAATTCATGGTTGTCTTGACTAATTTGCAGAATGTCTCACTTAATTGATATATATTTCCATCATGGTGGTTCTTTAGCTTTGAATCCAAACCTTTATTATAAAGATGGATTAACTGATGTGGTTTACAACTTTGACTCTGATTTCTTGAATTATAAGGATATTTTAGATCATTACACAATGGATTTAGGTTATAGAAACATCAAGAGGATTTATATGAGGGTACATGGAAAAACATTTGATAAAGGGATTTTTATTCTTGGAGGGGACATAGGAATACATTATGTGCTGCATAGCATACAACATGCAACTTTTGTCCATATATACTCTGAGCATGGTGTAGATGAACTTGTTTTCCAAATTCCATTGTTAGCCTTACCTCCACCTGCATATAATGATGGGAATGATATGAATGTGAATATTAACAGTGATGAATTTGTGAATGATGGGAATGTATATGATGGGAATGTGGATGATGGGAATGTAGTTGATGAGAATGTAGATGATGGGAATGTAGTTGATGGGAATGTAGATGAGGGGAATTACAATACCAATGTGAACAGTGAGGCAAATGTGAATGAGGGAAATGTAGAGACTGTGAATAGTGGTGATGAAACTAGTGGAGATGAAAATAGTTTTGCCTCTCATATCAACTTTCCTTATGTGTCAAATGCAGAACAATAAGTTGATTCTGAAGCAGAATATGTTGCTGCTAGGAAGAGGAAGGGAAAGTTGCCAGTGATTGAGTATAGTGATTTAGATGAGGGTTTAGGGGATCATAAATTTGAGGTTAACGAGGATGAATGTGAATATAGTGATGAGGGTGAACATACAGATGAAGAAGATAGTGAGGATAGTTATTACATTCCTAGTGATGATATAGGCAGTTATGACAATTTCTCATCAGTAGTGATGAGGAAATACCATTGAGAAAGAAAAACAACAAACCAATGTATGATCCTAAAGTCTTCATTCCTACCTTTGCATTAGGAATGACATTCAAAGATGCCAAGCAATTAAGGGAAGCATTAAGTAAATATGTTATGGCCAAAAGTGTAGGACTACAACTTGTAAAAAATGAGCCACATAGGATTAGAGTGACTTTCCAAAAAGGATGTCCATTTATACTTTTTGCAAGCAAAGATGGAAGTACAGGTGATCTCACTATAAAGGCATTCATCCCAAAGTATAGGTGTAATACAGTGATTAAGAATCTAAGGGTGAATGTGGCATTCATTGCTAATTACTTTAAGGACAAGATTTCTGAAAAAGATATGTGAGAAGAAGTTGAAGATTGATATTAACCTAGATATGTGTAAAAGAGCTAAAAGGATGGTAAGGACTGGAATTGATGGTAAGTTTAAGAAAGAATATGCAAACCTTGAAACTTATGCTGCTGAGATAAAGAGGAGTAACCATGGTACATGCATTGAGATTGACCTCAATAAAGAGGCACTTAGGAAGGGTAAGAGAATCTTTGGTAAGTTGTTTATTTGCTTTGAAGCTTGTAAGGTGGGATGGATGGAAGGTTGTAGACCTATTATAGATCTAGATGGATGTTTTCTCAAAGGTATTTGTAAGGGATAAATGCTATGTGCCATTGGTAAGGATGGCAACAATCACATGTTCCCAATTACATGGGCAATTATAACTGACAAGGAGAATAAAGACAACTAGAAGTGGTTCTTGCAATGGCTAAAATTGAATTTGGATATTGGAGATGGTTTTGCAATTACTGTCATTTCTGACATGCAAAAGGTATGCATCACTGAATTGATTTATTGTATTTACAATATAGTAATATAAATTCCTATAAATGTGGCATTATTCAATAATATTTAATTGTCATTGATGCAGGGATTGTTACCAACAGTTGATGAGGAATTACCTAAGGCTGAACATAGGTAGTGTGCTAGGCATATATTTGTGCATTGGAGGAGAAGATGGAGGGATGAGGAATTGAAGAAGAAATTTTGGAGTTGTGCTTGGAGTGTACATATGAGGAAGAGTTTCATGATAACTTGGAAGAAATATCTAAACATGGTAAGAAGGTTGTGGAAGATCTACATCATTGGCCACAAACTAGATGGTGCAGGGCATATTTCTCTCCTAGAAGCAAATGTGATATAATAGAAAATAATATAGCAAAGTTATTTAATTCTTGGGTGCTGGAAGCTAGGGATAAGTCCATAATCAGTCTATTAGAGGATATAAGACACAAAGTTATGCAACATATTGTTGTTTATAGGAAGAGGCTTGACAAGTGGATACGTGATTTCTCACCAATGGCTATGTGTAAATTTGAACAAAACAAGTTGCAAGCAAGGATGTGTCAAGTATTCTTTAATGGAGAAGAAGGTTATGAGATTGGTGAGGGGGAAGATGTACATACTGTCTTCTTAGACAGTCAAGTTTGTACTTGTAGGGCATAGAACCTGAGTGGAATCCCTTATGGTCATGCAATCTGTGTAATGTACCATTCCAAGAAGAAACCTGAGAAGTATATTAGTCATTGGTATCACAAAGCAATATATATGAAGTCCTATAAAATGTCAATGATGCTTGTTAGAGGAAAGAAATTTTGGAAATGCAATGAATATAAAACAATTATGCCTCCTCCTCCAGTCAGAATGCTAGGAAGGCCAAAGAAGAGAATATTAAAGGATGTTAATGAACCAAAAAAAGCAAAGCAGATAGATAAATTGGGTATACGTGGAACAAAAATTCATTGCAGCATGTACAAGGAGTTTGGACACAATAAAAAGGGTTGTCCAATCTTGAGAAACAGAAGAGTCTCCAATGAACATACACTTGTCCCAAATCAACCACAAGTATAACATATTATAGTTTGTCATTATATATATGTAATATTAATAGTTTAACTAATTAACCTATAATTTTGTATATAGGAAACATCTCAATGGGCATCAGACCACAATAAAAGAAAATTGAGGGTTAGAGACAGCGATGATATGGACTTTCCAACTCAAACTAGTGTGCACCAGTTTGAAACAATACAGACTAATGAAGAATTCAATCATTATATATATATATATATATATATATATATATATATATATATATATATATATATATATATATATACCATACACCGATAGGATCAAATGGTAGATATGAAATGAGATATAAATGAAAACAATATATGAAAATTAATAAAATATATAATGATGATAATGAACAGTATTTCTGATGTGCAAGATCCTTTACAAGTGAGCATAGAGCATACTTATGAAATGTTCAGATGTAAAATAAAATTTAAAATTAAACAAGATATATGAAAATGTACCTTTATAGATCTTTATAAAATGAACTGGTTTTACAAAATTTTGTAAAATTGAGATACAAATTTAGATATATGTAACTGAGAGGGTTTTACATAAGATATATGATACAAGAAAGATGCTCAACACATGAGCTTCCTCTTCTCTCTATTCTCTATAATGTTTTTCTCTAAAAAATGCACGATCTTTGTTCTAAAGGAGCTTTTGCCTTATATAGAGAAGGAGTGAGGCTAGCTTCAGACTTTGAACTGATGGATTTGATGGAGGGTCTATTAGCACATGGGAAATGAACTGTGTCTTCACAAGGCACCAAAAGATGAAAAGAAATAAAGTTTTGTCTATAAAGTAGCAGACAAGAATAATTTTACTTTTGACTTTTTTTTTTTACTTTACAGAAAATTAATTACAAAAGATAAAAGTAAATTACATAAAATTAAAAATATGGAGTGTTAATGAATGGCTGAGCATTTGTTAAATCATCATCATTAAGATCGATGACGGGGTCTTCAGATTCAGCACTGGTAGATGCAGCTTGGAAAGTTGAACTGCTTTCCATAAGTTTTTTCATTGTAGAAAAATATTCTTCAGGAGTTGATGCAGCTGCTAGAAGAGCCTATGCATGAGACTTCTAACTAAGACATGTATTGACAGTGGATAGAACTGACATGAAACCATGTTTGGCCAGCCATGCATGAACTTTGTCTTTGGAAATTTTATTTGTCTAGAATGCATCCCACCATTTAACTTCAAATTTCCTGGCGAGTATAAAAACTGTATCTTGTTATACATATTCAAAATACCAAACACATACCCATGGTATAAAGAATTTGGAACAGAACAATAGTATGGGCCTGAATCATTTCTCATAGTCAGTGGGCTTATACATGGATTTGAATATTTCATAGCAATCTTTTACTTATGGCTGATTATCTAGAATTTCAGGGATTGGTCCATAAAAATTCCACCATTGTATGAACCAAAGAGGTAATTTAGATGTATTTATTTTAATGTCAAAAAATATTAACTAGGAATGGGTTCCTTTAGGGTTCTGTATGCACATGGTACTAAACCAAACTTGCTGATAATCTCAGTAAGAGAAAGTCCTACAGTGATTACAGCTAGTTTTGAAATCTGTTGGGAAGACTTTTAAGGAATGGAGGTCTTTTCCCCAAGCATAAAGATGGATAATATTTGAAATTGTAATGAAAGAATAGGCGGGATCAGGGTGGTCTTTGGATAATTTGAAATGTTTGAACTTGCAGAACCTGTTGATTCAAAAATTGCTTCGTAATATGGCTGGGTTTTAGTTAAATCCCATGGTTTAAAATACTAGCCAGTTGGAAATTTTTTTCTAATTGTCACGGAAGGGTTTTGGTGAAAAAATCCCTCTTCTATGGTCAGAATATTTTGAAAATTTGATTTTAAAATGTATTCATATTTAACTGAAGATAATTTACTTTGAGATAAAATAATTTGGGAACTGTTCTGAGAATCAGAACCAATTTGAAAAGATGTACTGATTTTTAAATCACTTGGTTTTAATAATTTTTAAGATTGGGGTTTTTGAGATGAAGAACCAATCTCTGGTTTTGAAATAGGTTTAGAAATTATCCTTTCAGGGGGCTTTAATAACCTGTGAAAATTGTTGTAGGGCCTAAAGGACTTAAGGTGATTGAGATAGTGAATCAACCCATTGTTGAATCTGAATAGATTTTTGGGCTGATTCAGCCTCTTCTTCTTCTACAGCATCAATTTATGATTTAATGGGTTTGGCTGATGAAGTGGGTAATGTAGTATTTGAAGAAGATGCACTGGGCTTTGGCCCAAGGGAAAGTAATGTATTTAAATTTTGATATACTGAGGGTTTTCCCTCCTCTTTTTAAACTAGGGTTTTCCCTTTGTCTTTCTTTCTGAATTTTCTCACCATTAGGTCCTGCTTTGTAGGAATTCACGGGTTAGAAAAATCTAGGATAGACTTTGTATCTCCTTTAATGAACTCAATTTGAAAATAAAAAATAGAAAGTATTGCTTGCCAACGGGCAAAAATATGTTTTGATGCAATATTTTGAACATTTTTTTGTAAAACTTCTTTTGCAGATTTACAATCAATGCGTAAAAAAAAATTTCTTATTCAAAAGATCACTTTGAAATTTTTATAAGCACATGACTATTGCAAGAATTTCTTTTTTAATCGTAAAGTAATTCTTCTGGTAGTCATTCTAGTGTGTTGATGTGTATTGTACTATTTTTTCTTTTACAAAGTTTTACTATTTTTTCTTTTACAAAGTCTTTTTCTAATTGAGTTTCAATTCTTTATAAAGAAATATATTGTTTTAAATGTAATAAATGAATTTATTTTTCTTTAATTAAAGCATTAATCTCAAAATTATAAATAGAACAGGCTTTCATAATATTAAGATTTTTGACTTTTGGTTTTTCCAGAAATGGGAAAATAATTTTTGTATTTTTTAATTTAAAAGATATACTGTTATCATTAACTCTGTATGGAGTAATCAAATTAATAAATGGAGTTCCTAATATGATCATGTGATATAGGTTTTCAACTAAAACAAAAATATTTTTCATTGCAATTCCATTATTCACTACAGAGGCTTCACATTTACCTTTTAGCGACATTTTGGAATTATTTGCTGCTTAAAGTTTTTCATTTGTTTTTTGATGAAAACGTTTAGGAACTATGCCTAATCTGATACAGTTTAAATCAGCACATGTATCAAATAAAGCAATAGTATTAATTTTGAAATCATTATTAAAAATTAATGTAATTTGTATAAGATACTTACGAGAAATAACTTCTCTTAACATAAACAGAAAATTTCCAGGAAGTTTTTCTTGATTTTCCAGATTTGGAATTTCTTGGGTTTCATCTTTTTCAGAATCAGATTCTTTTTCTTCAATTTGATTTTTCAAAAGAAGTTGTATAATTTCATAATCTTTTTCTTGTTTGGACTTGAGTTCTCTTAACTCAGATTTGACAATTTTAATTTCTTCCTATAATTATTGGATAGTAACTACAAAAGTTTTGGACTTTTTTCTTCTACCTAAAATAGCTGTTAAGTCATATGTATTTGTACTGATAGAAGGTAGGACAGAACGTTTCTCGATAGGTTTTTCTTCTAAAGTTTTTAGAAGTTTATCAAGACATTCTTTATGTAATGTAAGATCATTAATATGCTCAATTGCTTCTAAAATGCATTCTTAATTTTTTGTAAGCATACTAATGTGTTTAGATTTTGAATTGTTATCCTCATAATCAAAACTAGTGAATGAGGACGAAGACTTAACTATTTCATCAATTTGTAATGAACTTTCATCTTCAAAATTTTCTGAAGAAGATGAACTAAAAGTTTCAATTAGAAGATGGGCTATTTTGTTCATAACTTCTTCTGCTAAATTTAACTCTTGGATTATGGAGTTGAATTTATAGAATCTGGATGTATGATCTTTCTTACCACATTAAAAACATGTAATATCTTTTGGATTAGTTTTAGGTTTGAAACTGGAACCTGATTTTCTAAAAGATTTTTTAGATTTAGACTGTGTTTTAGAAGATGAAGGTTTTTTGTAATAAGTTTCATTTTTTGGTTTGGAATGATACTTATAATATTTACTGGATTTCCTATATGGTTTCTTATTACATTAACCATTACAAGAAGTGGATGGATTCTTATATGAGTCAAATTATTGACAGAAACTACCTAGTTCCTGTCTGGTCTTTTTTATTTCCCATTTAAGATGTTTTTGTAATTTTAAATCTTGATAGATTTTGAGACCTTCTTTTTGGGTTAAGCTAATAAGCTCTCCATAGGTTAATCTATCATATGGAATGGAATAACCAAAGGTTTGCTTAATGGTATTTCTAACTCTTTCTCCCAACAAGATAGGTAATCCTGCAAGGAATTTTTCTTTCCAGAAAGGTTGGTTAAAATCTTCTCTAAGCATGACTCTGGTAAGGAATGTATTTTTGTATGTTTGGAATTCACTGAGTTTCTTACATCTAAGATTGCTAAGTAATTCAACATTTTTATTTTTGAGATGTGAAGGATCTCCAATGAAATGTAAGGAAATGGTAAGGATAAGTGTAGTAACAACATCTTGAATTCTGTTACCTTCTTCATCAAAGATAGGGGTTCCATCTTCAAATGTTTGGGTAAGATTAAGGATTTCTAATTGTTGCTAGGGTGTTAGGTGAAAATCCCACCATCCCTTTAATTGACCTAAAAACCCTGCTATCATGAGCTTTGCAATAGCTCTGTCAAGGGTTCTTGTTTGTGTTTTATATGCATTTGTAGCCATGGTCATTTGTTGTAATAGACTAAAGATGTTATAGTCTGACATTCCATCTATGTTCCATTCATAGACAGAGGAGGCATTGAACTTAAATTGGATAAGAATGTTTGGTTTATATTATGTGCCAATGTCAGGAGCAATAATTATGGGTATAGAAGTTTGCCAATGTAATTTATTCACTTGTGTATTAGGAGATGGACTTGATGTTTCTTCATCAATGTCCTGTTGAGGATTTCTGTTTAGAACACTAACACTTCTAGATTGGTCAAGAGGAGTGTCAGGTATAACCAGTCTAGAGGTTCCTGAGGAAGATGAATCAATCTTACTCAATTGGTCCGTAATGGTTTTAATGAATTCTGGTTGATGACTCTGAATTTCCTATTGACTTGACTTGAAATTTTGAAAAGGCTTAAACATGGGATTCTTAAGCTTTTTCTCTGTTTTTGAAGTTTCATCAGAGGAATTTACTTGGGAAACAATAGACTTAGAAATGTAAGTTTCTATTCTGGTTAATTTTTTCCTATTGTATGTAAATTTGAATTTGTAAAATTATTTTATTCTACAACTCTTCTGTCAGGATCAGTTTGGGTTGTAGTTTTATATGAAGTTGCTACAATGTCAACATCGTGATGAAAAAATGTAATTTTTTTGGTTGGAGGATGTTCAGTTTGGACTATCCCATTTTTTGTTTTCCATTCAAGAAGTTTGTTTCTTATTGTAACAAGGTTTATATTTTTTGAAAATGGATATGAAATATTATTTTCAGAAGCATATATTTCAAACCAATAAAAAAAGTGTACTTTGTGCAGAAGAACAAAATCATAAAACTTCTTCTGTACCTCTTGTCTAGTATCCAAATTTTTTTTGAAAAACCAAATTCTTTTTCTGTATTACTAGATGCATAAAAATCTTCATGTAAGAATTTTTTATCTACTTCGAATTCCATTTCCAGAGCATTACATTCATGGGTAATGTTTTGGGTTATTTGGGAAGCAGTGGGTGAAGTAGGTAAAGATGGATCTTCTTCCTGTTCATGATTTATATCTTGAGATTTTGTATAAACATGATGAGGAATAAATGTACAGTAGTCTACATTTTGGAAATTGGTTGAAGCTATTTCCGTAGTAGAGTACATTGGTTGTATTGGTATGTCTGAAGTAGAATACTTGGGTTGGATTCTGTTTGGTGGTTCTACAAAGAAATGAACTCATTTTAATTTAAAATTATGATTAAATTTAAAATTTTCCTAGTGTTATACCCAGACTCATGGACAAAGGGTTTACTGCCTCTCTTTAGGACTTACGACCTACCAATGCTAGTCTTTGGTTCAGATTAGGGCAAATATTATTTCTAAACACAATCTTAAAATAAAACGAATACACCTGCAAAGTAAAGCACTTCCAATAACACACAACATTCTCCTCAATTTCAATATAAATAAACGCAACAGAGATCTTTTTATCAATTTCTTTTTGTAGGAGTAGCCTACTGGTCTTCTCATATAAAATAAAATCAACAATATACTACCCCCCCTAGACTATGATACCATATACCGACATAATCTAAGGGTAGATATGAAATGAAATGGATGAATGAAAATGAAAGCAGTAAATGAAAACAGTGAAATAAATAAAGATGATAATGAATAATATTTTTGATGTGCAAAATCCTTTACAGGCGAGCATAGAGCATACTTATGAAATGATCAAATGTAAATGAAATTTAAAATTAAACAAAATATATGAAAATATACGTAAAACAATATATATATATATATATATAAAAGCATCCCAAGTCCCAACACAGAGAAAAAGTAAGGCAATAAAAATGCAGAATTTCAAAGCTATTTTGATAATGCTTTACGATTTGTGGATTTAAAAAAAAAAAAAAAAAAAAAAAAAAAAAAAAAAAGCAAACACTTACCATAAAAACTTTATATTTTGATTAATCAATGCAATATATAATGAATTTTTTCTTTTTCATCATCCTGTAAAAAGCCAAAAATAAAAAATATGAGTGTACATTAGTATATATGGAGAGAATTAAAGAAATCAAAGATAGAAGAAAATAAAAAGATAGAGGAAAAAAAAAGAAATTAAAACTACTTTAGGTAACTAGATACATGTAAGTTGCATCATGAATTCTAGCTGAAATAAAAAGAAAGAAAATACATGAAAATTAGCAATAGAAAAAAAGATTGACCCAAGCTATACATGAAAATTTAAAGAACTCTAAATGGACTATAAGAGTTTGTGAACGTGTGTGTATATATATAAACCTCAAAAAGAGTTCTTAATGTTAAAGAACTCTAAAATTATTACACTTAAGGTAAAAAGTTCAATTTTGCCCCTAATGTTTACCCTATAAAGCACATTAACACCTAATATTTTCGAAAACTCAATTGGACTCTTCATGTTTTCAAAATCATAAAATTGAATTATTTTTTGACGCTCCACAAATTGGCAAACGGCTTCCATTTGTGGGCCTCAATTTTTTTTTTAACCTTTCAACCCAATGTGGACTGAAAGAATAATTGATTAATGAATCCATGTGGGGTTTGTTTCTATGCACAACTAAGGCAGAGGAACCCAAATATGAACGACGACTGGATCAACACTGTGAAAGACGAATGGCAGATGGCGAGAGCGATGATTGTATTCAAAAATCACAAAAATTCAAATCAGATTATGGACATAGAAACAAACAATCCAAAAATTCACAAATCAAATTGTGAACATAGAAAAATTCAAAAATCCACAAAAACCAAATTCACCAATTCACAAATAAAACACAAAAATTTAGACCGAGTGGGGCTTTCAAATTTTCAAGTCAAATATATATATATATATATATATATATAAGTTGTTGTTTATAAATATATTAAATTAAAAAAAATGAAAATTGGTAACCATTAACAAAGAAGCAAGTACATATCGGATATCGTACATAAGGGAGAGTGGGTGAGTGAGTGACAGATGAGAGAGAGATCGGGTGAATGGGTCTGTTTAGGTGAGAGGGTCAGATGGGTCCATTTGAGTTTGTGTGTGAGTGAGAGTCGAATGTGAGAGACGAGTCTGTTTGGGTTTGTGAGAAAATCAGTGATAGAGATCGTCGACGAGCAAAAAGAGGTGAGTGGATGGGTTTATTGATGATGGTGAGATGGTGTTTGA
>CATKHJ010205065.1:0-11520 GCA_949750685.1 Vernicia montana | reverse complement strand
AGGGTAAGAGATTATACCTTCTTTGTGGGTTTGAGTGGAGGGTGAGTGATTTTACTGGACCGGAGTTCCGTTTCGGAAAATGAGACTGATTTTGAAAAAGATGAGATTTTGATTGCTTGATTACTCAAATTTTAATTAATTAAAAGGATTAATTAATTAAAAGAATTAATTAACCACTTGAGTGAAAATTAATTAAAAAAAGGATTAATTAATTAATTAAAATTGATTTTTAATTAATTAATTAATTGAAAGTGGGTGAAAAAAAGATTAATTAATTAATTAAAATTAATTTTTAATTAATTAATTAATTGAGAGTTGGTGGAAATTTTAAAAAAAGATTAATTAGTTAATTAAAATTAATTTTTAATTAACTAATTAATTAATTAGAGAGAGTAAAACTAATTAGAGAGAGAGAGAGAGAGAAAGCAATTAGAAAATTCAACAAAGGCTTTTGGTGTAGGTTGATGTGAAATGGAGAGGGTATTTATAGGAAAATGGGGTTGAATGAAAAGACCAAAAAGGGTTCAAAAGCAGAAAAAAGTAGGGGTAAATTCAGAATTTCACAAAAAAGAGGGCAAAAGGGTAATTTTTGGGTGCAGGGTACGGGCACGCCGCCCGAGGCACCGCGCGGCAGAAAATTGCTCCCCGATGGTGCCGCCGAGCTGTCGGCTCGGCTGAGCTGGTTCTAGGTTTTCGGGACATCCGGATCAGTTTTCGGGTCTTTCGGATCAGTTTTCGAATCTTCTAGGTCAGTTTTTAGGCTATTCTGAAGTCTAAAAAATTGTCGGTCAGTGGCGGTGGATCCGAAATTAATTATTGGACATTTTGGCAGTTAGTGATGGAGAAAATCTGATCAGTTTTGGAAAGGTGCTGTCTGGTACAGAAAGTCTGGTCGGGGTCGGAAAAGTGTTAGTCTCCTTGTAATATTATGCATGAAAATCTATTTTTTTGAGGGGGCGCTGTCCCCTTGGCCCCTGCCCGCTAACTGGCTAGCGGGATCGCCGTACTGGCTCTGCGTAGCGCACGAAATTTAGCAGGTGTCAAGCTGCGGCAATATCTTAGGGGTGCAAAATTGAGGGTTCACACAAGCCCGTCGGCAGAACCAAAATCCCAAGTCTCTCAGGACTTATGATCCTTCAAGCCCAAGCTTCTTTGGCAAATCGTACCATCCGAACCAATCAAAGCCCATGATTCCTTGGCAAAACATATCATCCAAGCCCAAGCTTCCTTGGCAAATCATATCATCACTAAAGTCCAAGTCCTTTGGACAAGCAAATTCAAGTGGCAAACCAACTAGTCAAATCACCTTCAAAAGTTATGTCCAGAAGCAGATTCTTAACAGATGGGTCACACATCGACAACTCACAAATCTTCACCTTTGAAAAGGCTAAACTTGGTTGAGCCTTCCAAGCATGATCTCCACCAAAGGCAAAACCTAACCCAGCCTTTCAAAATAACTTTCCAGGCCACACCTGATTGAGCCTTCCAAGCATGATCTCTACCAAAGGCAAAACTTGACCTAGCATTCCAAAATCAGGCAAAACTTGATTGAGCCTTCCAAAGCATAACCTCCTAGACCATACTTGACCTTGCCTTGACTTTCTCCTAAGGTATAACAACTGAGCCACTATCCTTCATCATTCCAAAATAGGGGCACCCTCCTCTATAAAAATCAACACTTTTATACCAAATTGACCGTTCAAAGGTTCAAGGTATCCAATTCATAATTTTTGCATAGTCAGATGCATTTCATATTTAACAGGTCACTAATCAAAGCTCTTAAAACAAGAAGGATCATCAATCCAAACTCCTGAGTCCATAAAGGACCAACACCTCTTCCTACCATAAAGAAACATCATCCTACCAAAAAGGACCAACACCTCTTCCTACTAGAAAGGAACATCATCCTATCAGAAAGGACAATCACATATTCCTACCAGAAAGGAACATCTTCCTACTAGAAAGAAACATCATCCTACCAAAAAGGACCAACACCTCTTCCTATCCAAAAAGGACTAACACCTCCTCCTACTAAAAAGTACACCATCATCCTATTAGAAAGGACCAATCCATCCAATTATCCCATCAGGGCAGGACCATTTTCAAATATTCAGAATTGTCTACCAGACAGATCAATTTTGATGAAACCCAGACCCAGACCGGGACTATCTTCATCACTTCCCCAAGATACTATAGGGCATTTCCTTTACCCAAACCAATTAATCTCAACTTCAGAATCAGACCCATCCTAAGATAGCTTATGATCAATATCTTAAATCTGAATAAGGTTTCTCATTCAAAATCAGACCATCCTAAGATAGCCTTAGGATCAATACCTTGAAACTGAATAAGGTTTTCTCTTTCAAAAACAGACATATCCTAAGATAGCCTTAGAATCTTTTACCCAAACAAACCGGGAATATAACTTTTATTTTTTCCAAACAAACAAGGAATATAGATTTTTCCAAATATGTCTAAACACCGGCCTAGACATCACTTTGGTTCCTTTTCTCCATCCTTATTTCCCAGGTTCACTATCATCATAATTGCCTTTTGGACAAGCCAATTCTGATGAGGAGGCAGCTCTAAATCCTTAAAGTTACACCCCCAAATGACTAGTTTTCAATTATGAATCCATAGAATCAAATCGGGCCCAAATCGGATTAGAAACGGGCCAAAATGGATCAAAACAGTGCAAAAATCGAGTCAAACCGAACAAAAAACTGAACCAGGCCAGAGCCCCTCTTGGGCGGCACCAGAAGCGTGCCACCTGCTTCATGCCGCATGGCATGCAACACCTCTTCGTGCCACCGCCCATCTCCTCATCATATTTTCTCTATAAATAGCCCCTCCCTCCTTTAGAAAAGAAGGAAGAGATTAGGGGGAATCCGAAAAACAAGGGGGAATCCGAAAAACAACTCTTTTATAACTGAAATTCTGTCAAAAATCACTTTTCTATATCCAAATCCATCATCCACCAAATTTATTTTAATTTAAAGTTGTTATTATTTGTTTTGAGTTTCTAATCTGAAGTGGAGCTCATATCCAGAGTTAAACTCGCTCCGTTAGTGAGAAAGTCAAGAAAAGCAAAGGTATAATCCATTTCTCTTACATTTTGTAATTCTAAATTCAGATCTAGAATTCATTATCTTATTACATCTTATTTAGGTCTAAAACTGAAAAGATCTAAAATTTATTAATTTAAAATCTGAATTAAATTAATAAATCAAATCAACTTTTGTCAAAACCCCTCATTCGCAAGAAGGGAGAACTACGTGGGGTTTAATTTTCATTCAATGGGATACGCAAGCATGCCAATCTTTAAGGCATCAACTCCAAAATATTTTAAATAATATTTTCCCCTTTCATATTTTATTTATCTTTCTTTTATTATTTTATTATCTTTTATGCATTTTCTTTATTAAATTAATTGAGGAATATGTACTTTCCCTAGTATCCATAAGAGCTAGATGAAATATCCTCTTATCTTATTTTGTTTTCTATCTATTTCTTTCATAACTGTCATTCATATAATTATTGCATTATTTATAATTATTTCATTCATCATTTTTTACTCATGTTCATGCATGAAAATCATCTTTGCATAAAAGTTATTTTGTACCTCTAGCCAAACTAAAGAAATTTAATATTTTTTTTACCAAAACCTGATCTCCGAGCCCTCTTTGGTCACTCGTGGATTAGTACTTTTCCAGTGGGATAAGATAAATATTTTGGAGTCAATTTAAATTGGGTTTTCCTTTAATTTTCGCAATTAAAATAAATAAAATTAAAGTGGTGACTCCCTTTACGTAAAGGATCTGGCGTCGATGGGAATCCGCTTTTCAGAACTCACAACAGATTCCCAGCATTGAGTTTCTCCCAAAGAGCATTTCGATTCTTTTAGAGGATTGAACCGGTGTTCTGGCGAGGTCTCACAGGGTGACATGTGTAATTTAGTATGATTTTGACCATTAAATTTTTTGGGCAAATTGCTATTTCGTCCTTAGAGATGGCAAAACCTAATTCACCCTAATGAGGAACCCGTCCCTGCTCCTAACCCGACGGGGAATCCCGGCTCCGTCTATGGTAAAGGGGCGAGGATGAGATTGAGTCTCCCCGCCCTGCCCCGACTTAATCCCCGCCTCGATTCCACAAAATTAATATATATATATAAATTATTAGTTTTCTTTAAAATTATATTATTGAGTATTTAATTATATTATTATTATTTAAATATTAATTTATAATATATAAAACTTAATATAAATATGTATAATATTTTTGGCAAAATATATAAATTATGAAGTTTTAACATTAATAAAATTATAAAAAAAATAAATGGGGATCCCCGTCCCCGCCTCGCTCCTGCCTTGAACCCGATTTACCTCGCCTTGACTGTTCATGTGGCGGGGATGGGAATTTCAAAACTCGCCCTGCCCCGCCTCATTGCCATTCCTATTCGTCTTTGATGTTTGATCTAATTAACTAACTCGTCATTACTTTTTGAAAAACTAAATAAATCGTCCAATTCTTTTTTAGTTAAAAAAATTTGAAAAAAAAATTAATTTTTTAATACCTAAAATACCCTCCCTCTACCATTCTCTCTCTCTCTCTCTCCCCCAAAACCACCACTCACCAAACAATACCGAAACTATACTACAATTATGGCAAAAAACCATTGATTTACCCAGTCAACCTTGTTGACCTAAATTGGATATTCAATTTAGTCAATCTCTATTTTGATCTTGACAATCAAATTGAATTGTACTAATATTTTATTTAAGTGTATTTTCACAGATAAAATGCCTTAGAAAAACTTGGAAGTCAAGAATTTAGAAAATTCTCTAAGTGTTATGATTGGATTTCTAATTCACGCCCGCAACTCAAGAATTGCGTCTGCAATAGGCATGTCGTGACCGCAACCATGATGTAGCGACCGCAATATTGCTAAATCCCTAAATTGCACATTTCAGATAGAGAGGTTTGCGGTTAGTATTGCGACCGCAACATGTCTATAGCGATCGCGATATTCATAAGGCAGAGAAAAAGTTCCAACGGTCATATTGAACAGGCAATGAAGACTTGCCACGTGTCACTAGCCGTTGAGGCATATGAAGATCGCGACTGCAATTATGTAGTAGCGACCGTAAAAAGGACATCGCAACTGCGACCAAGGCTTAGCGACCGCAATTTCACTCTAACAATGCATTTAATGAAGATTTTCTAGCTCTTAGGGAGAGATTTGATCATGCTTCAATTGTAACGGCTTTTTGGTGTTGGGAGGCTATAAATACTCCCTCCAAAGGCCTTCATTGATAACTAAGAACTTCTCTAAGTGGCCAAACTCTTGTATTTTCATTTCTTAAGCCTTAAACTTCATTTAGTACTTTTGGTGTTTGTTGTAAGAGCATTCATTGCTCAATGGTTGGGTGTTAGCCTTAAACACTTGATAGGTTTAGGAGTGAGCCTTAGGAAAACTCTTGTTTAGATTTGAGTGTGAGCCTAGTGAAAACACTTGTGAGATTTGAGTATGAGCATAATGAAAACACTTACGAGGTTTGAGTGTGAGCCTAGTGAAAACACTTAAGGGGTTTAAGCGTGAGTTTTAGGAAAACACTTGTATAATTTGGTGTGAGCTTAAACACTAAGTTGGGAGTGAACTTGGTAAAACTCTATTGATAGTGAAATACCCAATTGAAGTTGGGGAGTGGATGTAGGATTGGTTATAATCTGAATCACTATAAATCCCTTGTATTCTTTCTTTTTCTTTCTTTCTTGTTCAATTTTTTTTTAATTACCCACCAATTCAACCCTTCTTCTTGATTCATCTTGGGCAACAAACCTCAAAATCAACAAAAATATAATTTTTTCCCCTAAACAATAAAGCACAAATTAAATAAAATTCAGTACTAATAGGGGCATATCATGATTGCATAAACTAAAAGCAAGCAAAACAAAGATTCAAAAACAACAAAAGAAAATTCACAAAAAATTAGAGAATTATAGAAAAATAAAAGAAACCCAAAAGCATAAAACGACATACCTGAAATTGGAGTGAAACCCAGAAGCAAAGAACAAGAATGGAGAGGAAAGGAGTAGTCTTTAGAGAGAAACTCAAATAATTAGAGACAAAGTAAGGAATTAGAGAAAAAGAGTTAGGTGACAATGAAGAAAACGAGGGAGTGAGATGATAATATTTGGCAATGTTGGTGGCAAGGTCATATCATCACAATTAAAGAAGAAGAACAAGACACATATATCAAATCATCATTGTGGCTAGGTCCCCTCATCGGTGCTCGACAGGTGGACTTAGGCTGCACCAGATCGTAGCGAACGCACCAAGGGTTCGCTTATCCCTTCATTATTGTTTGTTTTCGACCACCACCATCAAGTCCTATGATCATCGGTGCCCAATAATTTGGCTAACTCTAGCCTGCTGCCATCAAATTCCATTTTTGCCACTACTACTTGCAGTCCCCTTCGTCTAGGTGAATCCCGATTTCTATTTGCTTTTTATTTTTTTTATAATTACAATTAAAAAATAATATAAAATCTTTATATTAGATTTTTCTATAAATTTGATGAACTATAAATTTGATGGATTTTAGTTTTTGATTATTTAGGTAAAAGAATTTTAAATTCTGGAAATTTGATGATGGTTAGGGAGAGTTTTTCTTTTTGGATGGCATGAAAAATTTAAATGTAAATGAGAGGTATTTTAGTTTTTTTATTTATAAGGTTTTAACAGTAAAAATGGACAAAATGACTAATTTGTTAACGAAACCAAAATTGGGGATCAAAAAGTATGGATAAATTAGTTAATTAGATTAAAACTCAAGAATGAAATAGTAATTTATCCAAAATTTTTATATTTTCTAACACACAATCCTATACCTAAGTATTTATTTTATTCTAATTAAAAAAAAATTATTTTTTTTTGAAATAAATTTAAATTTCAGTCCGTGACTGAATACAAATTTAATAGAAAATGACTTGACATACAATCAACTATCCTAATAAGAGCAAATTGAATCGCAGATTATAAATGTTTAACAGAATATTCAACTGCCATATAGTTGGTTTTGAAAAACTACAACTGTAATAGTGGAAAAATTTCACAAACCATTGTCCTTTTTGCGAGCATCTGAAACGCAACAGTGCACAGACATAACATCAAACTCATAACACAAAAAAAAAAAAAAAAAAAAAAACTTCAAATAAGGGAAGACATAACAAAACTTCCAATAAGGGAAGACAAAATAACATAAAAAATAAAATACATTCTAACACAAAATAATAAATTGAAAAGTATCACTCTAATATCATTAAGCACAAATCCACCCACAAGCATATGGTAAAAATGGAGATGGAGAGGCGACGGCGGAAGCAAAGAGGTAGAGAACGAGATTGAGCAGAAGGAGTGTCGAACGACGGTAGAAGAGAATGCGTAAGTAGACGACGAATGAGTGGAGCTGGTAATGGTATAACAATAACAATAGAAATCAAACTATTCATATAAAATCTAACAGAAGATATTAGAACCATCGCCGATCAAAAGAAAATATCAGCGGTGATTTAAGAAATAAAATTTAAGGAAGAATTAGAGAGAAAAAGATAAGGATAGACAGCTAGAGTTTATTTCTTTAATTAAAAAAAATATTTATTACATAATACAAAAAATTAAAACTTAATCGATATCGCACGTTGTGTACAAAAAATATTTCCAGAAAACAAAGAAAGATATGAACTGGCAATCCGTTTTCAATTTGTAGCTATATATAAAATCCATGTAATGCCCTAATATTTTTTAAATTTATTTAACATAAAAGATGAGATATTCTAAAAAAAAAAAAAAAACATAAAAGATGAGATAACTGATAAAAAAAAATAAAAGATGGGATAAATTATAAAAAAAAATAAAAGAGCATTCATTAACCACATATACGAGAATTTAATTGATATATATATTAATGAATTCAATGAAATTTTATATATTATACATTTATACATTTCATTTCTAGTATATGAAAATGTATTTGATCAGGGATTAATTATACTTAAATTGGATTTTATCAATTAATAAGACTACAAAAATTTGATTTTGTTAAAATAAATTAACTTTGCAAATAAATTTTATAATTAATATTAAATATAATAATTAATTTATAAATAAATTTTATATGTAAACGAAATGACGAATTTTACATTGATGATGTTAAAGTTATTTTTGAGAAATTTTTAGGTAGATTCAATCTATCAGCTTATTTATAGATTAAACCAATAAAAATAAGACATATCAATTAATGATATCAAATCATTAATTGATGTGTCTTATTTTTATTGATTTAATTTATAAATAAAATGATAGACTGAGTCTACATAAGAATTTCTCAGTAATTTTATTATATCAATTTAAATCAAAGTTAATATATTGAATTTATGAATTATGATAATTCTAGAAGAAAGTAACCTTAGGTAATTATATATTATGAGTAGGATTTGAACTTTTATTAATAGGGGTTATATAACTCATCAATATTTAAAATGGAGTTGAAATAATAGTGGACTTTTTCAAAGAACATATATATTAATTTATTCATATTTCTCTTATTTAAGAGATAGACCCTCTAGATGAAGATGACAACTGTAGTCAATGTTCCAGGTAAACGTCCACGGAAGTAGACTACATGATCCAAAAAACACGAATAATTGATGAAATCCTTTAACCCACGGTTAGCCAGATTGGTAAGGAATTTTTTCTCAAAATTAATATTCAGTAAGTAATTTTTTAATGTATAAATTAAGTATAGAGTGCGTTTTTTAACTTATTTAATTTTTTTTTATTTCGATTGACATATAAACTGAACTAAATAATCGATTAAAAAAATAGATGAAATCCTTATCATCAAGTTGTAACCAATAATAATAATAAGATTTTCTCAGAAAAAAAATACAAACTATATATTTATTGAGAATTATTTTAATATATGTTTGGTTCACGAATTTTACTAATAATTTAATCATTAATTATAAGATTATGAATTTTATTTTTTATAGCTAGTTTAGTTTCTTATGTTTTAAATTATATATTTTACATTTTTAGTCATTAAAATTTTTAAATCAATTATATTTTAAATTTTAAATTATAAATATTTACAAATTTTCTAAAAAATTTTGTATTTTTACATTTGCTTATATGATAGGAACTAATAAAATTGCTTGCTTTTAAAAAAATAAAATTATTAATTTTGAAATATAAAAATCAATGTATATTAAGTCAAATTCATGTAGTTATTTTTTTATAATTACTAAAGGAAAAAAGAAAAATAGCTTAGATCCTTGAATAATCAAACCCAAAGCACATTTGCGTTAACCCTACCGCAGTGCATGTGGAAAATGATAAAAACAAAGTATTTTTGTTGAGGATAATGAAATATTAGTTTTTTATGGGATTATATATAAATATAAAAATTCTAATTAGAATTTTTAAAGTTAGAGAGATGAAAATAAAAATTTATAAGGATAAATATGAATAAATAAAAATTTATGGAGGGTAAATATAAAAAATATAAAATTACAAGTATAAATTTTTTTTAAAAAAAAATTATGGGGTTAGGGTGTTGTACCCTTAGCTCATAAATCCACCGATGCATATAACATTAAATTAATTTTAAAGAAAATCAACTGGTTAATATTCAATTTGGGATAGTAAATATTTAAGGTGGAACTATTTAAATAAATTGGATCAATTATTCACTCGAATTTCAATTTTGGATTAATTTAGAATTTATCCGTCAATTATATTAACATATGTTAACAAATTTTAGTAAAATAAAATTGTGGAACTTAATTCATATTTTTAAATAATAAAAATATTAAAAAATTACATAAAAGATGAAAACCATATGTGGGTTTCATCAAAACAGCAACTCCTTTTTCTTCTTTCCTTCTCTACAACTTCCATAGAAACTTCTGTTATCACCTTTTGGCTACTAAAACAACGCAAATTCCTTTTCCAATATTATGTAATAAATATTACACAATTTAATATAAATTTTATTTTTATATATACATAAAATTTAAAATAATAATTAAATTAAAAATATATAATTTTAGAATAAGGATAAATTTAGAATGAGATGGAGAGATTTAAATCCATCCTCGCCCCATTTTTGTTAACGAGACAAAATTTTTTTATTAATTAAGGTCTATGTTGCATGGAAATTCTTATGAGACCGCGTTTTCGCGTTTTGAAAACGTTTTATTATTGGAAAATTACAGAAACTTATCCGAAACGTTTTGGGTACGTTTCGTAATCTGAAAAAATTAGAAATCCGTTTTCAAGTTGAAAAAAAAAATCAGCTCGCCTAAGTCAATCCTTAAACAAAAATATTCACTCTAAGCTTCATTTTTCCTTATTATTATTATTATTATTATTATTATTATTATTATATATATAATACATACTTAAAATTATTAAATATATATTTATAAATTATTATATTTTTTGTATATATATAAATTAATATTTATAAATATACCACTCTATTTTTTTATATTTAAGTGTTTCTCTCACGTTTTGTGTCCTATATTTTTAGAAAGGGATAAGGTACAAAAAGGCCCCTGACATTTGGTCTGTAGAGCAAATATGCCCCTTAATTTTTTTTTAGAACAAAAAACTTACAAAATCACTTATTTGGGCCAATTAAACCACTCTGTTAGATATAGATTTAACACCGTTAGAAACAACACTTAATTTTTTGTATCAAAATAATTTTTTTTTTATTTTAAAATGATGAAAAAATTAAAGAATATTGTAAATTGTTGTGATAATATTTAAGTAGTGTATTTGGATTGGATGTCTATCCTATTTTTATAGATAGATATTCTTATGTAAATATAACTCTCTTCCTATTCCTATCTCTGTGACCTTTTACACCTATAAATAGGTGTTACAATCAATGAAGTTATACACACAAATTACTCTCTTCTATTGTTATTATATTTTCTCTTTCTCTATTCTCCATAATTGTTATTTATTTTACAACACATTATCAGCACGATCTCGTTTTATCCTTTTTTTTTTTTTTTGAAGCTAGCACTAAAAACAAGACAATGTCAAATTTGACAAAACTCGAATTTGTGGCCCTCGACATCACGGGCAATAATTATTTGTCATGGATACTAGATGCTGAAATACATCTTGATGCTATGGGTCTTGGAAACACAATCAAAGATGTAAATCAAGAATCTCTAGAAAATCGCGCCAAGGCAATGATTTTCATTCGTCATCATCTTCATGAAGGACTGAAACTTGAATATTTGACAATTAAAGATCCATTAGTACTTTGGAATAATTTGAAAGAAAGATATGACCATTATAAATCGGTCATCCTTCCAAAGGCTCGTTATGAATGGATGCATTTACGATTGCAAGATTTTAAAACTGTAAGTGAATATAATTCTGCAGTTTTTAGAATTAGTTCTAAATTGAAATTATGTGGAGAAAATATTACTGAC
>CATKHJ010205046.1:0-11528 GCA_949750685.1 Vernicia montana | reverse complement strand
ATGCTATCATCATCTAACGTCACAGTTAAATCATTCATCACATGAATATCCACATATTTATATCGACAACTTTTGTCAAGTAGCATGATGCTCACTGCCTCTATAATCATAAGTACCACATACTGATTATAAAATACAAATAGTGGTGAAGGTCTCTCCGGAATTAATGATGCCCAATCATTATTCCTATAACCACGAACATTTAAAGTATTTGTTTGAGAGTGATTTTTCATCCATATTCTCAACACTTGAGAATATTTTCTCTTACAAAATACTAATGGACTATAAATGTACATTTAATACAATGGAATAATTGATTTATACAAACATATATTTATTGCCATTAATTAAGATATTGTTTTACATTTACATAAATATATACACAGCTCTAGGGCATATACTCTAACAACTATTATATTTTAAAACTGATAATTTTATTATTAAGCATACACTTGTATATTGTTTCTTGTTTATTATAAAGTACTCACTGAGCATCGCTCACATCCTTACAGTGTTTTATTTTAGGTTCAGTAGTGGACCCAGCAAGTGGATCTCAAGTATTTATGTCCACTTAGGATTACTTCGCTGAGAGTAAGATTTATTATAGCTTATTGTTTTAAATGAATCATTTAGAGCTCCGTGGACTATATTGGTTTAGTATTGTAATAATTGATTTAAGTGAATTCTCTATATGATTTAGAAAATTTAAAGTCATATAATTAAATGGGCATAAAAATTAATATTTGATACAATGTAATGTGATTAACAAAGATAAAATATTAGGAGAATTTGTATTACTTTATATGAAGTTAAGAATATAAAAGTGCTTTATATAGAAGTGTCTCCTTAATACAGGTTGTGAGCCTGGGGTATTATTATAATTGCAGCTAATATGCTGCCAAATTGGTATTGATTGTACCATAATATTGTATAAGTGGGTTCTACAAGTTGTTGGTACCTTTATAGTTATCCATGCTCTAGGATCGTCATATCGCCAAAGGTGAGATGTGACAAAGGTGGTATCAGAGAAAAAGTGTAAGTCCAGTATAGACTAATAAATTTTATGGAGTTGTAGTATGTAAGTTAAACCATGGAGCATAGGATTCCTGATTATGAATTACAGTCCATCATTAAGATAGTTCCGCGTTATTCGTATATGATTAACTTGTCTTCATCTGTAATGATATATATATGGGTATGTGCATACATACACTATTGAAAATATTGGTATTAGTGAAATACTAAAAATACCTAAATGAAACAACTGCGCTCAATTGTGATATGAAAGTGAACTGAAAAATGTGAAAAGGAGGTCAGTCCCCTATTGATCGCTCCTAAAATAGTGAGAGATTAATATATATTGTTAAAATGAAATACCCTGTAATGATCATATGTGAACTTTGATACATATATCAAAGATATCGATTGACTGTGAAAAACTTATAGACTGTAGATATTGAAAATGATGTATAACTTATTTGTCCATATGAGAAAATATGTATTGCCTAGGATAAAGATATCCTAAGAAAATTACATCGTAGTAATAAAAGTGTAGAAATCATGATGTGAATAAATGATCAATTGCTAAAGTAGTTAATATTTAGATGGCAGATTAGAGAAGAAACAAAAGTAGGTGAAAATGTAGATACAATGATACGGAGATGATGTGAAATGTAATAAGGATTGACAAGTGAAAAGTGGAAGGCATATTATATGCCAGTTATAATGTACTTTTCGACAATGATAACTGTAAGGAGGGATGCAGAAGTTTTTTTGCTATCTATGTAGATATTGTATACGAATTGGAAGAAATAATATTGATTTATGTGTTTGAGAAGAAGATGACCAATAATTAAGGAATATTACTGATTCTAGAGAAACAAGTGAAATTACTTATAAAAAGATACTGAAAATGGATAAAAGAACCAATGAGTAACTTTTGTTGGACTTAATGAAAGTCTTAAAAGAACTAGAAAACTAAAGAAAAATGTGTACAAGTTATAAAGATATAATTAATAAAGGAATGTGTATACATTGACAGTCTTAATGATTGAAATAAAGATAATCAAATGAATGATTCTGTGTAAGGAAGGATGAATAATTGTTGAATAAAGTAAAACAATGATAGACATAAAATACGACCAAGACAGGTCAATGAGATATTGATTAAATGGAACTGTAAATACTAAAATGAAAGGTATGAACTATAGTAACATACAAAAAATTGTAAGGATAGTGAAACTATCAAGCAATGGAGAATGTGCAGGGTTGAGAAATGAAACTGATAAAGATGACACTGAAATG
The DNA here is from genome assembly GCA_949750685.1 of Vernicia montana. Classification (NCBI taxonomy): domain Eukaryota; kingdom Viridiplantae; phylum Streptophyta; class Magnoliopsida; order Malpighiales; family Euphorbiaceae; genus Vernicia; species Vernicia montana. The sequence continues at coordinate 9,224 of CATKHJ010205046.1, read as the reverse complement.
AAAATAAGCAAAGGAATAGTTATAACAATGAAACTAATGAAATCGATGAATTTGACTCGCGATAATGGACACCGAAATTGTAAATGGTAAAGAGAAAAAAAAATTGAAGATAGTTAAAATGGATTAGTGATGTATATTGATATAAGGAACTTATTAAAGAAATGAATTATGACAGAAGAGTTAAGAAAGGAAGAGACAAATGGATAATTACGAATTTTGCAAGGATCAAAGAGTAAACAATGGACCGGACGTAATCTTGGAAAAGATGTAATAGACTACAGGATTAATAAAGGAATTGAGATGATTAAGGAAACTTGAATGTATTCGAAATTAATTTCAGAAAAGTTAAATATGGAGATAAAAAGAAATGTGACATAATTGATATTGATATGGAATACATTGAGTGAAAAGTTATTTTATTGAATATGTGCATACTTATAATATAACAAAATGACAAAATGAGAATACACAGAGTAATCCCCAAGCGAGAAGATGAAGCTTGAGTTTTACCTTGTCAAAAATTCTATAGCACCTAAAAATAAATAAAACCACTAAAGGGTGAGATAAAAATCTCAGTGAATACATAATAAATCAACATGTTATGCCGGCTAGGTACAATGTAGAATATAAGAGTAAGATAGCTTTGATGCTTTTAGGCAATATAAACAATTAGGTAACTGAAATTATCACAATGGGATTCATTTATGAAACCAATAGTTGGGATTCAAAGTATAGCAATTGAATACAATTTACTTTATTTTAGCAGAAATCATATATTCAAGAACGGTATGTTCCCATTCACATTTAGATCGAGTGTCGGCTGATGCTTTGCACACTCTTAAAGATTCAAGCGAGAGAATGATTAGGTCTCTCGGCTAGGACCACCTTTCCCAGCTAAGGCGGATACACTATCCCTATCCGTCGGGCCTTCTTTACCATATGCATATGACTAATGTATACCCCAAATCAGATGGGATTTCTGCTTTAACCGATTTATCACATTTATTCAATTGAACATATTAGGGATTCAAATGAACTATGGTACTCACCAATGAATAAAGTTTCAATGTACCATCTTTATATCAATATAAGGTAGACCGAAGGTCTCAATAAATGTTTCAACTTATTTGAGTTCATGAATAGATATCAATGGAATATAAATTCAATCAAGTAATCAAATTGATATTATGAATGAATGGCTATACAATGGGATAATGCCCATAACACATTGATTATCATGTATTCACCTTAGGACTCCTTTGCTCCTAATCAACACAAGCAGAAATGATGATCACCCAATTCCTCTTGCACTTGATCTTTAGGTTCTATAAGAACCATTCCAATTAATCACAATTTCGATCATCATTTCCTAACTTATCCATAGAACCATGTCATCTAGTTCTATACTTAACATACAATCACATATTAATTCAATCCATGAAACATTACACGCCATTACATTTCATACACATACTTTCACTATTAGGTTGAATAGACTTTGGACCAATGTCCAATTCCCTTCAATTATTCTCCACATTGATCATATATAATAATTAGCATGCCAATGATTGAAATAAAAGCATGTTAAAGTTGGGCAAGTTCAATTGGTACGCACAAAGTGTATGCCCGTACCCTATGCCCGTACTATAAGAAATCCAGGCATAAGTAATGGTACGCCCAGTAGTACAGGTGTACCCTTACCCGTACCACAAGGCTGGCATCCAGTAGCAATGGTACACCCAGCAATACTGGCGTACCCTTGCCCGTACCATCCTCCTAGGTTTGATTTTGGCAAAATCTTCCAAATGGCTTGAAATGAAAACCCCCATTTCTTACCCAAAGCTAAATCATTACCAAAACATGTAATGTATACAAAGTTAAGCTCATTTTATCAACCAAAAACACATAATGAACAAGAAATCTTAAAAATCGATTTTTGATCAAACCCATTATCACAAAAATGAGAGATCTTGAAACCCATTTTTGGAAAATCATTTCCACACACTAAACACTTCTCAAATCATACTTACAAACCATCATCTAAATGCATTTTCTCAAAGAAAATCCTTATCTAGAAACCCATTTGGGTAAATCAAAAGAAAGAAAAAGAAGAAACTTTTAAAGCAAATCAACATATCAATAAGAAATAATGAAGAAATAACTTTAATCATAGGTAGTTACCTTTAGACTCACACTTTGATGGTGTGATTTGCTTGATCAAATGAAGAAGTGAGAAGAAGAAGAAAAGTTGAGAGCTTTTGCTTTGAGAGATTTTTGAGAGAGAGGAAAAGATGATTGTAATGAGATTTTGGTTGATTGTCTTAAAATGAAAGGAATGGCCATGGTTTGATCATGAAAAATAAATGGTCAAAAATGAGTAGCTTCTAAAAGAAGTTTTGCCTTTTCTTTTTAGTTTAAATAAAACAAGTGAAAATATGATGATGTATAATGTCTAGGTTCAATGAATCTAATAATAAGCAATATAAAATGATCATTCTCCACTAACTCAATTCTAGCACAACAAATATCAATTTTGGTCCATATTTTCCCATTAATTCCTCCTTCATGGCCGGTCATCTTTGTGGCATAGGCTAAACATCATTTATTCACATGTTACTCATAATTTCACATATTCATATTCACGCACTTATGGAATTTAATCATAAATTCAAAAATAAATTTCACATGTAATATTGAACTTAACTTTCTAAACACAATAGCATTTAAATTAATTCATCATTTTGCAAATCAAATTGTTTAAGGCCTAAGGTATTACATTCTACCCTCCTTAAAGAAAAATTTGTCCTCGAATTTTGTGAACGTACCAAAATCATTGAAACAATTAGGGATATCGTTGGCACATATCCCACTCACTTTCCCATGTGCATTCTTCAATAGCATGGTTCCTCCATTGAACTTTCACCATTGAAATCTCTTTATTTCTGAGCTTTTTCACTTGTCGATCTATGACTGCGATGGGAATCTCTTCATACGAAAGATCTTCACTTATACCAATGCCTTGGGGTCGTAATACGTGCAAAGGGTTAGGAATATACTTCCTCAACATTGATACGTGAAACACTGGATGTACATGTTCCAATATCGATGGTAGGGTCAGTCTATATGATACTTCTCCCATTTTACTCAAGATTTTAAACGGCCCTACATAACGAAGCGATAATTTTTCCTTCTTTCTGAACCTCATCACACCCTTCATTTGTGATACTTTTAGGAATACATGGTCTCCTGCTAAGAAATGAACTTCTTTCCTCTTTGGATCTGTGTAGCTCTTCTGTCGACTAAATGCAGTCTTTAGTCTCTCACAGATCAATGGTACTTTCTCCATGGTTTCTTTCAACATATATGGCGCTTCTATATGTTGTTCACCTGCTTCAATCCAACACACGAGTGATTGACATTTTCTTCCGTATAGCACTTTGAAAGGGGCCATTCCTATGGAGGAATGATAACTGTTGTGGTATGAAAATTTGACTAACGATAAGTGCTTGTCCCAGCTACCCCTAAAATCCATGATGCATATTCTAAGCATATCTTTCAACGTTTGGATTGTTCTTTAAGACTGCCCATCAGTCTGCGGATGGAAAGCAGTACTGAAATCTAGTTGAGTACCCATCGCTCCCTGTAGCTTCTGCCAAAATCTCAAAGTAAACTGGGTACCTCTGTCTGAAATGATTGAGATTGAAACTCCATGTAATCTTACGATCTGACCCACATATGCATACTGCGCGGCAATATATGTTGTCTTTACTGGCAAGAAATGGGCTAACTTTGTGAGTCGATCCACAATAACCCAAATTGAGTCATATCCGTTCTGGGTTCTTGGTATTCCCACTACAAAATCCATGGCATTGCGCTCCCATTTCCATTCAGGCAATTGATCTCTTGCAGCAAACCAAATGGTTTTTGATGCTCTATCTTCACTTGCTGACAAGTGAGGCATGATGCCGCAAAGTTTGCTACATCTTTCTTTAATCCCGGCCACCAATAATAGCCTTTAACACCTTTAACATCTTGGTACATCTTCGTAGTGCCTGAGTGAACACTATAGGGAGTTTGATATGCTTTTTTCAAAATTCTCTCCCTCAAACCTTCCATGCTCGGTACACATATTCGATTTCTGCATATGAGGACTTCATCTTTTATATTGAATTATAGAGCTTGACCCTTTCTCACTTCATCTTTGATCTCTAATAGTTGTGGATCCTTGTCTTATGAGACTTTAATCTCCTCGAGGAATCTCGATTCTACTTTGAAGTAGGCTATAAGTACTTGCGATCCATTCACTTCAAATTGTAGACCCTTATTAAACAACTCTTTCAATTCTTTCACCAGGTGTCTCTTATGCACTGCTATATTTTTCTGCTCAATGCATCAGCCACTACGTTGGCTTTTCTAGGGTGATACAATATTTGACAATCATAGTCCTTCAACAACTCTACCCATCTTCTTTGTCTCAAATTCAATTCCTTTTGCTTCAAGATATACTGGAGACTTTTATGGTCTGTATAAACCTCACATTTCTCACCATACAAGTAGTGTCTCCAAATCTTCAATGCAAAAATAACTGCTGCCATTTCCAAGTCGTGAGTCGGATAGTTAACCTCATGTTTTTTGAGTTGTCAAGATGCATAGGCGATGACTTTCCCATTCTGCATCAAGACACATCCCAATTCGATTCTCGACGCATCACAGTATATAGCAAAACTCCCTTCTCCTTCGGGTAATGCTATAACTGGAGTCGATATCAAGCACTTCTGAAAGCTTTCTTCACAGGCTTCATCCTAGTTATACTTGACTTGCTTCCTCGTCAATCTTGTCAACGGTGCAGCAATCCGTGAAAAATCTTTCACAAATTTTCGATAATATTTGGCTAATCCCAAGAAACTTCGGATCTCAGTGACCATAGTAGGTCGCAGCCAATCTTCTACTGCTTCCATTTTCTGAGGATCTATTTGAATTCCATCTCTGCTCACTATGTGGCCTAGAAAGCATACGCAATTTAGCCATAACTCGCACTTTGACAATTTTGCATATAGCTGGTGTTCCCTCAGCGTTTGCAATGCCATTCTCAGGTGTTCCTCGTGTTCCTCTTTGTTCTTCGAGTAGACCAAGATATCATCGATAAAGACAATAATGTAACTTATCTAGGAACGGCTTGATCACACGGTTCATTAAGTCCATGAAAGTTGCTGGTGCGTTTGTCAATCCAAAAGGTAGCACCGTAAACTCGTAGTGACTATACCGCATTCTGAATGCAATTTTATGAATGTCTTCTCCTCTAATCTTGAGTTGGTGATAACTAGATCGTAGATCTATCTTCAAAAAGTAGCTTTCCCCTTACAACTGATCAAACAGATCATTGATTCTGAGCAGAGGATATTTGTTCTTCATAGTCGCTTTGTTCAACTGTCTATAGTCTATACACAATCGAAAAGATCCATCTTTCTTCTTAACAAACAATACCAGAGCTCCCCACGGTGAACTACTGGGTCGAATGAAACCCTTGTCCAGTAAATCTTGTAGTTGCTCCTTCAGTTCCTTTAGTTCAGTCGGTGCCATTCGATATGGGTTACATTCCCGGAAGTAATTCAATGTTGAACTCGATCTCCTTATCTGATGGCAATCCCTGTAAATCATCTAGAAACACATCTAGGAATTCGCTTATGACTGGTAACTCCTCTATACTCTTAGAGTCTTTCCTCATATCCACCACTTGGGCTAAAAAGGCTCGACATCCCTTTCTCAGCAACCTCTTAGCTCCAATAACAGAGATAAGATTAGCGGGTACATCATTTCACTCTCCTTGATAAACAACTTCTTCTCCATTTTTCATCTTGAATGTAAGTCTCTTTTCACGACATTCAACATAGGCATTATGCTTTGATAGCCAATCCATGCCTAGTATGACGTCAAATTCCAATACTTCTAGCTCGATCAAATCTGCCACAAACTGTCTACCTTCAATTTCTACTATACACTCCTTATACATTCGATTCACTTCTACTATCTCACCCAAAGGTGTTGTTATAGCTAAGGGTTCATGCATCAATTCTTTAACACTATCTAACTTCTTAGTAAAATAAGGTGATATGAAAAAGTGCGTTGCACCCGAATCAAATAAACATCTCGCATGTGAAGAATGAATAAGGACAGTATCTGTCACCACATTATTCGATGTTCGTACTTCTTGAGGATTTAAAGCATACACTTTCCCTTTGCCTTTCCCTTTAACTGCTTGTACAGAACTAGAGGCTTGGCCTTGATTCTTGCCTTTCCCTCTTTGCCCACGATTGTCAGCTCGACTCATTTGCACAGTTGGTTGCGAAGCAACAGTAGTTGTTCTTTGTTCTCTTCTCATCGGACAATCCTTAATGAAATGTCCTACTTGCCTGTACTTGTGGTAAGCTCCCAAAATTCTGCGATAAATTCCTCTATGCCTTTTGCCACAGGTAGTGCAGTTGTAAACTGTTGGATTTTATTATCTCGACTGATAAGTGGTCACATTTTCGGGTGTCAATGCAACAGACCCACTTATAGGTTAATATCTGCTCTTGTTTCCCCCTTGGGATGGGTACTGAACATTCGTAGGTGTGGTATGCTCCCTAGCTCTCTTGTTTCCCCCTCGAGATGGGTACTGAACATTCGTAGGTGTGGTATGCTCCCTAGCTTGAGCATTCCCACTTCGTTGTTGACCACTTTGACTTCTATTCTTATTCTTCTTCTGCTCTCCTTCAGCTTTCTCTGCCTTGTGTCTTGCTTCCATCAACTTATCTCGGTCAATCAACTTTGCCATAGTGGAGAAATCTATGGCTATGAGCACATTGTAGAGCAGTTCAGACCCCTTTGAAATCTATCGATTCAACTAACTTCCGTTGGCATAATATGTAGAGCATATTTGCTAAGTCTCTTGAATTCTCTGGCATAGTCAGACACAGACATACCAGGCTTCTGCTTCAATTGCTCAAATTGAAGTGCTCGATTCTGCCTTTCTCCTTCCTTCAGAAACTCATCCATCATCTCTTGCTTGAACTCAGCCCAACTGGGCGGTTCATCCCCATACAATTGGTCTTCGATGTTCCTTTGAAACCATTCCTATGCTTCTCCTTTAAGTTGCATTCCAACCAACTCAATCACCTTTTCGTCAAAGTATGGCAACCATTATGCGATCTGGTCTAGTTCATCTAGAAATTCTTGCGGGTCTTCACCCTCTTTTACCTTGAACTCAGGAGGTTTCATCTTCTTGAAGTCATTCACAGTGACTCCTTCATCGAGAAGCATTCTCCTCCTCCGTACTCTTCATAGTGGTCTAGGTGGTAGAGGAGGAATCCCCTCATCACGCCTCTGAACATGTGGTACTCTTGGTGGAGGTGGAGGCATCTCTTGTTGATGTCACCTCAAATTGGCAAGTTCGCGCCTCAGCTTGCGTATCTCTTGCCTCATCGCTTCCATATTCTCTAGAGGTTCAAACTCCACATCATCAGCAACATGCTGTCTAGAATGAGACAATCCCTCGGATTCAGCGTGAATCGAGGCAGCCACCAAAGTGACGTCCGGTGCTATACGATCACTATGAGAGGAATCATACTCCTCTAATCATATCCTTCTTCGAGGTGGCATACTATTATAGATAAATGCCAAAATTCAATAATCAATTCAACACAATCTACGTGCTATGGTAATTTATGATAAACATGCATTTATACACAATCACAGCATCTATCAACCAATCACAATTGCAATATTCCATACAATTTTAGTTCACATATAGGCAATCACATATGTATTCAAAACACTATCGTACTTTAATATACTGCTCTTATATATATACTATATAACTTTTCATTAGTACAAAATGATGTCAAATTACTCATGTATCAATCTCGTGTCCCATGTTTACTATATACTAGCCACACTGGGCCTTTCACATTTGGACACTTAGAATCACAATTTGGACATCTTTACTCATACTATATATGCATCTTTATAGACAGAATAAACATACTATACTACGGCCTTTCAGTGCTATCAAGCCTTCTAATTTATCTTAGGCTATACATATATATAACACTACTACAGGCGACTAACCCTGTCAGCATCTCCCATATCTCTATCCATACCCTAATGAGTAGCTCCACTCTCTACAAGGCCAACACTCATATGCCCAGCAGACAACAAAGAAGGCAATAGTCTACGATGCCTAAGTGGGCATCTCTCTACTAGGTGATCTAATATACCACAAGCCATACATATGTGCTCAGGAAATCCTGGCATCAAATCTAAGAGAGGTGGGATATAGCCAGCCCTCAGGTGCTCAAAAGCATGAACCACCCTAGCCATCTCCCAACGCATCTCCCTCATCTCCCTCCGGAGGTCAAATATCTCTTGCCATAGATGGCGGTTCTTTCTCTCCAGGTCATCACATTTAGTTCTCATCCGAACTACCCATACCGGATCAAGGTCTTCTTCGGGATTAGACTCTATAGGCTCAGGCCTAACAATGGACGCCACATATGATATCTCCTTATCTCTCACTGATCTATATTGTCATCTTCGCGGAGGCATCTGCACAACAAGGTTAGCAACCTCAATAAACATCACATATAGCAAGTACATAATCATTTAATTGGAGTACACACACATATTGAGTTTATGCGGAACTAACTTATTGATGGACTTCAAAGACGTTTAGGAATCCTATGTTCCTGAAGGGATGTTGGGCCCAAGCGCAGCAGAATCGGTAGGTTTGTGAAATTTTAAAATGTTAAACGTTTTAAAATTTCACAAAACCTATGTTTGAGTCCAATAAAACTTCCAAGCAATCTTTTAATTAATGTGTAAAACACATATGCAAGAAAGGAAAGAACAAATGGTAATCGAATTACCTCTTGAAGCCAAGAATTTTTATTCTTCTCTTTTCTATCAAAGCTCCCCAAGCGTGAAGCCTTTAGAATTTCCACGCCAAGCTTCCTCTATCAAGCTCCTTTGGTTTCCTTAGATGTTCTTGACTTCCTCTCTTTGGTTGTTCAAATGAAATCAAGATCTACTTTGGCAAACCTTAGGTATTTGGATTTCTTTTATGTTCTATGGATTAGTCAAGTCTTTTCAAGAAACTTTTGTTCTTTCACAAAGAACAAAAGGTTAGATATGAAGAACAATTCTTCTTTTTCTTTTTCTCTCAACCTTAGACCTTTTCTTGAAGAAGA
>CATKHJ010205012.1:0-11051 GCA_949750685.1 Vernicia montana | reverse complement strand
AAGGATTAATTAGTTAATTAAAATTAATTTTTAATTAACTAATTAATTAGAGAGAGAAACTAATTATAGAGAGAGAGAGAGAGGAAACAATTTGAAAAATTCACAAATTGTTTGGTGTGTGTTTGAAGTGAAATGGGGTAGGATATTTATAGGAAAAATGGGGGGTGGCAAAAGACTAAAAAGGGGTCCAAAAAGCAGAAAAGGGAAGGGTAAATTTGGAATTTCACAAAAAGGAGGGCAAAAGAGTCAAAAATGACCTGCAGGTACGGGCTGCCGCCGGTGCCTCCGGCGGCTGAAAAGCTGTCCTCGGCGGCGCCGCGGTGGAGCTTGGCGGCGGCGGCGCGCCGAGTCGCCGGCTCGATTGGGTCGGCTTCGGCTTTTCGGGTCACCTGGGTCAGTTTTCGGGTCATTCGGGTCAGTTTTTAGGTCTTTTGGTTCAATTTTTGAAAGTTTCGGGTCAATTTTCGGGCTATTCTGGAGTCTAAAAAATTATCGGTCAGTGTCGATGAATCCGAAATTAATTATCGGACCTATTGGCAGTCAGTTTTGATGAAAACTTGGTCAGTTTTGGAAAGGTATTGTCTGATATAGAAAGTTTGGTCGGGGTCAAAAATGCGATATCAGTCTGTGTTGGAGAGAAATAAATCGTTTACCTTTCGGGGGCGCTACCCCCTTGACCCATGCCCGCTAACCAGCTAGCGGGACCGCCGTACCGGCTCTGCGTAGCGCACGAAATTTAGCAGGTGTCAAGGTGTGGTAGCATTTTGGGGGTGTAAAATTGAGGGTTCACAATTTGATATTGGTCTACATGCGGATGTTGGTTATTTGTCTAATCCATATAAAGATAGATCTTAAACTAAGTATGTATTTACTTATGATGATACTGCAATTTTATAAAGATTTTTATGGTCCTGAAGTACCTTAATAAAGATGCTCCCATTATATTTTTTTGATAATAATACAATATGCATTTGCACAAATTAAAGGTGGATTTATTAAGAGTGATTGAATTAAACATATATATTTCACCTGAATTTTTTATATGCATGAGCTCCAGAAGAGATGTCTACCAAATTCGTTCGAGTGACAATATAGCAAACTTATTTATTAAGTCCTCATATAATGTCATATTTGAATGGCTTGTTTTATTGATTGATATGTACCATCTTAAAATGTTGTCCTCATCAGGGGGAGCGAATCAGTATAAGATTGTACTCTTTTTCCTTAGTCAAGTTTTTGTCCCACAAGATTTTTTTGACCAAAGATTTTAATGAGACAATCTGTGCAATGATAGAATAGCGTATGAATTGTACTCTTTTCCTTAGTTATGTTTTTTCCCACTTGGTTTTCTAGCAAAGTTTTTAATGAGGCATCTTCATGGCACAAGTAATATCCAAGGGAAAGTGTTATAAATAATTATTATATGTGGATATTACTTAAACATCCTTAAGTATATATTTTAGAGAGATTATAGTATAGAGTTATTTCAGTAATGTTGTATACACTAAACCCTAACTATTCATCTATATGAGGAAAGCTAGAGTTAATCTAATAATAAGAGTTTGTAGTCCATTTTACTTTCTACATATTTTTTCTCTCTCTCTCTACTTTATTGTTTTATATCTCTTCTTATTGTCTTTGATATACTGAGCTAATAAGCCGATTTACAATAAAATATTAATGACCAAATTAAAAAATAGTGCAAAGTTTAGTGATCAAATTATAAGAAAATTGAAGGTTAATGACTAAATTAAAAAACAGTATAAAGTTTAGTGACTTTAAATGTGAGTTCTTTATCGAATTTGTTTTTCATAACATGTCTGTGAAAAAATAAAAAATTAAAACTTAATGATTAAATTGTAAAAAATTAAAAATTAATAATCAAATTAGAAAATAGTGTATTTCAGTTAATTATTTGATTAGACATTTTGATTTGTTAATACAATAACTAATGATTTCTTAAAAAAATCATATTTTATTACCATTTCAGGATGTTAATATAATATTAATTGATAATTAAATTGTTAATCATTTTATTACTCAATTGAAATTTGATAATTTATTTCGATTTTAAATATTGTTCTTTAAATTGTCTCCGGAATTACATCTTCACTAAAATCATGGCATGTTATACATGTTGCTCTTGCAACAAAGCCATTATTTGTTATTCGTTATTTCAATTAATTATTTAATTAGGCATTTTGATTTGTTAATAAATGTTATAATATAAATAAGAAGTAGAAATTCTCTATTGATTAAAGATGAACAATTTTATGACGTTGATATAGAAATATAAAAATGAGTTTTCCAATTTTAATAGTTAATTTTTAAGGTTAGTTATCTTCAGAGGCGTAATCATAATAGGACAAATGAGAGTCTTGACCCCTCAAACCCATTTAAAAGTGTACTTTATACCTCTATATAATTAGTTCAATTTTTTAATTAGTCATTTTAAATTTTTAATTGGTATCCCAAAAATTAAATTTCTAAAAATAATTGCAAATGTTAAAATTATTTAATTAGTTATCATTTTATAAATATGGAAGATCAATAAAAATTTATTTAATTAAAAATATATTTTTATGAAAAATATAATTAGTTATTATTTTTTGTAACAAAAATTATTAGAACGATTTAGAAAAAAAAATTAACCTTTATTTTTTTTTCTCTCATTAATTTTGGCCACCCAAATAAAATTTTGGGATTTTACCCCTAGTTCTCCCAAAAATTTATATCAAATTTCTACAATACATAACTAATGATTTATTAAAAGTTTCATATTTTATTATCATTTCAGGGTGTTAATATAATATCGATAATTAAATTGTCAATCATTTTATTGCTTATTTGAAATTTGATAATTTATTTTAATTTTAAATATTATTTTTTACATTGCCTTAATAAACACATCTTCATATGAATCAGGGCTATTAAACATATTGCTTTTAGAAATGGCAAAACATGATTCGCCCATACAGAGAACTCGTCTTCATTCCGAACCTGACGAGGAATTTTTGTTCCATCTATAACAATGGTGCGAGAATGGAATTGGGTCTCCCCGTTCTGTCTCGATTTCATAAAATTAATATATATGTATTTTATTATAATTTCATATTATATATATTGAGTATTCAATTTTATTATTATTTTTTAAATAATAGTTAATAATATATAAAAGTTAACACAAATATGTGTAATATTTTGTCAATATATAAATTATGAAGTTTTAATATTAAGAAAATTATAAAAATACAAATGAAGATCATCGTCCCCACCCCACCCGCCTCAAGAATTATTTATCCCACTTCGCTTTTGCTCCGATCATTTATGGGGTGGGAATGAGAATATCAAAACTCGCCCATCTCGCCTCGTTGCCATTCCTAATTATTTTGGCAACAAAGTCATCATTGGTTTATTATTATTATTTATTTAAGATGGAAATAGATAATTCTCATTTATGAAAATAAATTACATTGTTAACAGTAAAATTTTATAAATTAGGAAACACATCATTCAAATCAGGACATGTTAAATATAGGAGAAAATACAAAATAATATCATGTGGTTTGACCATTTTATACTTTGAGATTTGTAAATTTTTTTTTTTTTTTTACAGAATGGAGTTTGTGATTTGCACCGTTAGTAATTTGGGATCCACAACTCTAACATTGTTAGTGTCTGCTGACATGACAATAGTGACACTTATACCACGTAAGCGCTACGTTAACACTAGTTAATGCCGTTAGTGTTCTGGACTCCTAATTGCTAACGGTACAAACTACAGACTTCATTTTATCAAAAAAAAAAAAAAAAAATTCACAAATCTTAAAATGTAAAATAATTAAACCACATGCTATTTTGTTATACTTTCATCTTAAATATATTACTCTTGCAACAAAGACATTGTTTGTTAGTTATTATTTCAGTTAATTGTTTAATCACGCATTTTGATTTGTTAATACTAATGATTTCTTAAAAATTTCAAATTTTATTACTATTGCATATGTTAATATAATATCGATAATTAAATTATCAATTATTTTTGTTGTCCCAAATATGGCAATCCTAGAGGGGGGTGAATATGATAACAAATGATTTTAATGCAAATAACAACATATATGCAATAAGTTACAATTTTAAATATCACAAAGGAATAGAGATAGAGAAAGCTTAGCCAAGATATATAGTGGTTCGAAGCACAATTTCCTCTCCTACGTCCACTTCTCCCACATTAAACCAATTTGGGGTTCAACTAATCAACCGGGATTACACCCAAAGCTTTACAAGTTTAGTTATTCGGGATTTCGCCCTTTACAATAGATTTCACGGGATTTCACCCAAATCACTCACACTATAATAATTTTTGTGCTTAGAGTCTTACAAGACTATGATACAAGCTAGATAAATGATTACAATTAATAGCACTAGCTTTGGATTAAGAACACACAAGAATAATAACAAGAATTTGTTGGTGTTCAAAAACAGAGTATAATGATCAAGAAAGCTCTTTGATGTAAATAGCAATTGATTTTCAACTTGGCAAGTATATATACTTTCTTTTGAACCTTCTTGTATTTATAGGAATGTTTTAATATGACTGTTGGACACGGATCCAAAAGAAATCTGCTCTAGATTGACTTTCTTGATCTTCCCTCCAACTTCCAACGGCTATTTTTTTTATGATCCGCGCGACTTGAACGTGCGTTCAAGATGATGAACGTGCGTTCAACCTTCTTGAACCGGCGGTGCAAAAGCTTGAAGGCTCGTTCAAAAGTTCTCTGTCTAATTTGTAGTTTGTGAACCTTTAATGATGAACGTGCGTTCATATATTGGAATGTGCGTTCAGAATCTTGAAGGTTTGTTCAAAAGCTCTCTGTGTGATTTTGCTCTTCTTATGTACATGCATGAACGTGCGTTCATATTTTGGAACGTGCATTCAGGTTCATGAATGTGCATTTAGAATTTTGAAGGCGCGTTCAAAAGCTCTCTGTGTGATTTGCTCTTCTTATGCACATGCATGAACATGCGTTCACCTTCTTGAACATGCGTTCAAAATCTGAAAAAGCTTTTTACATGCTTTGATTAATGTTAAATAATTCTTGATGAACATATAAGTATAACAAGAATATATCAAGAGAGTTTTCATTAATTTTACTAAGTTTTGTAAATCAAAATACCCAATTGGTCAACAACTATCAATATAATAGAAAATATAACAACAACTTATTATTGAATTGAAGAATAAAAATTTAGAAAGAACTCTTTTTGGGATACAATTTTTGGCATACATGAACTCCAAAACTTCTCTTCTTGAACAAAATGAAAATAAAAAGAAATGAAACTAAAAAAATATAAATCTATGTAATTGATTGAATGCTTGAATGGTTGAATTGGTTATTTGAACGAGGGGTGGTAATGCCTATTTATAGGAAATTTTCATCTTCTTTTTCCACCATCTTGCATCATTACTTGTATCATTATTATTATGACATCATTGCTTGCATCATTAATATCATGACATCATTACCTGCATCATTATTATTATGACATTATTGCCTGCATCATTAATATTATGACATCATCACCTGCATCATTAATGTCATTTTGATATGCAAAATAAAATAAAATAAAATACTAAAAATATTTTATAATTTATTTATAAATTGTTATAATTATTTATTTCTAAAAATAAGTAATAATATTATTAAATTCTCAAGAACTGAACTAAAATTTAAGTTTAAACAGGTAAAATAACTTTAAGAAAATAGAGTTATCATTAAACAACCCCAACAAACCTTGTATTCCTTCCTCTTCGACAAAATGACTCATACTCCTGAAGAAGAACCCTTAAAATCATGCCAGATCCCTGCTAGGGAGGCTATTCCTCTTGAGACTCATGCACCTATACCCCAGAATGCCCAAAACTCCCATAAAATTAGACAAAAACATTAATAAAGTGAAGAAAATATACATATAAATAAAAAATATTTTATTTTATTTACCTTTCTTTGTAGAACCCCATAGCCAACTTTAAGCACACATCAATACCTCTATTGTTTTTTATTGAAGTCGACTTCAATGAGAACTCACAAGTCTACTACTTATACTAAAAGCAGATTTAGAAACAACAATAGACATGGGAACAACAAGCACATCTCTAGCAATAGCTTGTAATGTTGGATATTTTAAACCATTTATCTTCCACCACATGAGAATATCAAAGTTACTAAACCAAGGTAACACTTCATCCTCTAGATAATGGTCTAATTCAGTTAAAACTGTGACTTTAGCGCCCCTCCCCCCCCCCCCCCCTCCCCCTTTTTTTTTCTTTGCATAAAAGAAAGAAAAGCACCATCATCACGGTCACCATTATCATCACCTTGTTGTTGAAAACCAATAAAATTTTCTTAAATCACGTCTTCTTCATCTAAAAGTTGCAAGATATTACTTTACTCTCAAATAATTAAACTTAGTGTGTTTCGCACAAAGAAGCGTTATTGTTTTTCTTATTCATGTAATCCTTATTTATTTATATGTTTATACTTATTTTAAAAACCATAATGGGTCATATACTATAATATCATAAGTTAGTCCAGTCAATTATAGCCTAAATATTATTTATGTTGACTTGTGTATTTGTGCGTGTCTATATATAAGATATAGGTATGGGTGAGTTCGAGTATGGGTAATAAAACTCGATAGTTCGGGTAGGGTAAAGGTAAAGTACTACACTATCCGTAACCTACGCAAATCCAATACTATTTTTTTAAGTATGAATTTACTCGTACTCATTACCCAGTCAACTTGGGTATTAGTCACTTTGACTAGGTAGAATTTGGGTGGGTACCCATAGGTAGGGTACAAATTGCCATCCTTATCTCGATGTGCGATGGTGTGGCTTGATCGGTGGTGACTTCGATGGCAATAGCTTCGGTTATGATGGAGTTGGCCTCTTGTAGGTGATGATGATGATGGTGGTGGTGGTGGGGTTTTTTTTTTTTGTGAGTGGTGGTTTGTAATGGTGGGTAATGATTGATGAGAGAGAGGGAAAAAGAAGATGAGAGAGGTAGATGGGAGGGTTTAGATATTACAATTTTATTATTTATTAACAAAATTTATTAAAAAATTAGACGGAAGGACCAATTAGTTAATGGAAATAAAATGTTAGGGACTATTTAATTAATTTGACGAAAAGGAGGGACCACTTCATTAATTAAGTTAAACTTCAGAAATGAAATAATAATTTACCCATAAATTTTTCACAAAACTAATAAAAATTTAGTTAAGTTATTATTTCACTATAAACGGTAAAAATTATAAAATTTATGACAAAATCATGTGTTTGCATGTGAAATGTTGAATTCCTAAAATTGTGTTGATATTTTCTTCTTATTTTTTGAGTAAAATACAATTTAGTCCCTAAAGTTTGGCGAAATTAATAATTGTCCCTGTATTTTGATAAAGTCACTTTTTAATCCCTAAAATTTTGCTTTGTTATAACAAATAGTCATTCTATCCATTTTTTTTACATTTTTCCATCGAAAAAATAAAATAATTTTAAATACAAAAATACCCTTGCCATCATCGAGCTCTTACCCACTCACATCTCTCTGCCCCTCCACTTTTCCTTTCACTAACCCAAACGGACCCAACCCTTACTAAGTCAATTACAGACTCACCTCTCTCCCGATTAACTTTCTACCACCATCACCGTTTCCCTCTCTCTCTCTCTCTCTCTCTTGCTCTTTTTTTTAAAACCCATAAAGACAAATTAGCAAACTGACTTACAGTGGCAAAACAAACCTCGTGCTCAATTGGCGATGGAGGAGAAGACTGGAGCACCTGGGTTGGGCTGTTAACAATGATCAACATGGAGCAACGTTATTGTCCATATCAGAGTCAGGATCGAGCTTGTAGAGGTCGGCAATGATAGGCACCTCTTCTCCAACGTCGTCTCTTTTAATCTCCTTCCTATTGTTCATTCATATGGAATTAGGGTTTTAATTGTGATGGAGAGCTGAAAATTTATTTTTATTGATTTAGATCTATATTGAGGTGTAAAGGTAAAGGAAAAATATAATGTAGAAAGATATACAACAAAGCAGATTGAGGCAGGAAAGACCCAGAAAATTAATTTGTTTAATTTGTAAATTTAATTTGTTTAATATGTAAATTTAGTTTTGATTAATTTGTTGAATTTGATTTGTTGATTAATTTCAGTTCTAGTTTTTGGGTTTAGTTACAGAGAGAGAGAGTGGTGAGAGGGTATGAATGTTTGAATGTGAGAGATGGCTGAAATATAAATTTTAATTGCAAATGAGGGGCATTTTAGACTTTTTATAGAATTTTAATGGAAAAAGTAAAAAAAATGACTACTTAATGTAACAGAATCAAATCTAACTTTTTTCAAAATATAGGGATGAAGTCATTAATTTCGCTAAACCTCAAAAATTAAATAGTATTTTACCTTAATTTTTTTTACTTGAAAAATCATATGTTCACAAAACGCATATTCAAATAACTAACTATAAATTTTTTGCAAAATTAGCAAAATTTTCATCAAGTTAAAGCTTCTTAAAATATAAAAACTACATAATTTCTAATGGAATCGTGGGCATATCAGTGAAATATTGAATTCCTATAATTGAATCAAGACTATTTCTCCCTAATCATTTTTTATTTTTACTTGAGAAATATTATATTTCCAAAGTGCCAGATGAGGGATAAAATTAACAAAATCTTAATTAGGTTCAACAATGACAAAGCCCATCTAAGAGAATGTCCACTCATGGACTTGAGATGCAACTTATCAGAGAGACCAACCCACATGAACACCAGCATTCATCTGACAAGGCACTGACTCACCCTCTAGGACTCATCTTCATCCTCGCCATAAGAAGATTGTCCTCATCCTTGAAGACCTTCCTCGTCAAAGCTCAAACAATCACATAATAGAGGACTATAGCAGCTATCACCAATCAAGTACGTAAAGGAAAGTATGTTAGTGTAAAGCATGCCCCTGTGGTGCTCCCTCACACTACCACAGTGAAGCCACTGTCCGAATAATGATCAAGTACATGCATGGTGTTGGCAACGTTAATGATGGAATCTTCCACTTGTCTTGTTAAGTCAAAGATCATCATCACTGTCCTTGGGATGTGTAATACCCTAGGCTTTTCTCTAATTAAAACGTACTTAATGTGAGTATACGTATGCGAAATATAAGTGAAATTAGGTGAATGATTAGTTATAAAACTTAAAAAACCCTAGTAAAACTTATTATAAAAATTTACTGGTTATATATTATCTTGTTAATATGTATTAATTATTTGTATATGAATATGAATATTATAATATTTTTTCATAAAAAAAATTTGATGATAAATGAATAAAAATTAATTATTTGAAAATAAGAGTGTGAAAGAACGTAATAAAATTATGAGAAAATATTAAAATTTTCAATTTTAGATAACAAATTAATAAAGAAAATAACTAAATGGAGAGTGAGCCCCGCACATTTGTATGGCCAGACTTGGTATGGTTCAATATCATTAGTTACGGATGGGTATGCCACTATTTATAATGATAATGATGATGAAGGTGTTGAATGCTCAGGTATAAAAAATTTCTTATTTAATTTTTTATCTATAATATAAATCTTTATTCAATTACTAATTGATAAACATTATTATTATTATTATTATTTTTATAGATTCTACAGTATGTCTTCAGTGACTTGTGATGTGTTGTTTCAGGCTTAACTATTTTCAACATTTTTCCTTTAAATTAGATTCACAATATTAGAATTTATGTAATTAAACTTATTAATTATGATATATTTAATATGTTGGATTTGAAGAATTAGACAACTTTTAAATTATTCAACTTTTTTTAGTATTTTTATTTTTTAATATATGATCTCTTTGAATATAATATGTATTTATTTATAATAATTATATATTTATGTTTAAATTTATATAGATATTTAAAAATAATTTGGTAATTATTCAGATAATGGATTATTCGAGAGTTACCCGATACTCTATAGATATAGGGCCCCTTCGATTAATGCCTACCTATCATGATATGCAGATACAATGTGATTTTTATTTTTTCCCTCTGTGCCAATAATTAATTGATTCTTTGCCTTTTTCATTTTTTTTTCTTATGAAATATATATATATATATATATAGGTGTATCATTCAAGTTGGATTCAAAAAGAAGACCCATACGATGAAAAAAAAAATCAAACTTTTCGTTATGAGTATTATCGAAATTTAAAGACAAACTAAGAAGGTCAATTACAGACTCAAAAGAAGAGTAAGACTGAGTAGATTATGACTCTTAGTTGATTACAAACCCAAAAGGAGAGAGACATGACTCGATAAAATCTGACTTCGACTCTGACTTTGACTCAAAAGAAGAGAAAGAAGCACAAGACTTGACAGACTCTGACTCAGACTCAGGATTGACTGGACTTAACTTGATTGTAGAACTCGAACAAGGGCAAGTCAGCTAGGCCAATGTTCTCCTCAAAGTGCTGGTCATTGGGTAGGTCCGCTTAATTTTCAAATTTGAGGGAATTGATAATGTCCCTAAGGTTGTTAGACACATTGGGTACGGGTTCCGGAAGGAGGATATCTCCATCGTCAATGAGGTCTTGGATTCGATGCTTTAAGCTCTTGCACATGTCAGTTTCGTGCCCAGCTCCTTGGTGGTACTTGCAGTACTCATTAGGCTTATAGTTTCTAAATGGATGGCTAGGGGGTGTTTTCGGCTCCAAAGGCCTAACCATGTCGGTTTTAAGGGCCATCTTATAAAATATGCTCAAGGGAATACCTAAATCAGTGAACTTCCTTCTCTCTTATTTACAAGGTTGTTGGCTAATGATGGTAGCTACCTCTCTACATTTTTGTTTGGTGGAGATAATAGAAGTGGAAGCACAAGGGTTATTCTTGCATCTTTTCCCTACTGTGTGAGCTTACTGAAGCACAGCGGTGTTGCGCTTCAAGGGTAGTTTGATGGGCCTTTTGATGTTTGGTTGGGTAGA
>CATKHJ010204958.1:0-14184 GCA_949750685.1 Vernicia montana | reverse complement strand
TTGAAATATAGTTGTTAAAAATGGTTTTTCCCCAATTTGATGGATTAAGCTCAATTAGAGATTTTAAAGATTTTAGTGGAATTAATTCCATTGAACATTGGAAAATTATTTGGGATGATTCCAAGTAAGGAATATGAAATTAAATTGTAAAATGTGAAAGGTAAAAGAATTAAACTCCTTGATGGGGTATTTGGTCAACCTATAGAATAATGAGTAAAAATGTTAATTTGAGCAAAGTGATATGTATGATATTGTTTAATATGTCTTAAACATGATTAGATAATATAATACAAATACGGTTAAGAATGGGAAAGATGATAATATGGTTAAACTAGAATATGGTTAGTGATGGTAAAGGAATAGTGATTAATCTGCAACTTGTGTAATGTGATTGTAGAATAAAAAGGCAACTATATTATTCGAGATACTGAGGAATCTCATTTTATTTTGCATTGAGTGCTAATTAGGAGCTAAGGAGTTCAAAGTGAGTACTTAATAATGTTATAAGATTTGTGCCTTAAATATGAGCATTTTTGAAATGCATTGCAACTCTTTGGCAAGCATTATTTACCTTATTGTTTATTAAGCCAAATCGAGAAAATATTTCTTTATGGCATTTGGCCACACGAGCCTATATTGATTTGGTCTTATAATGTGACCAAGGATGGGAATTTAATTGTGATTGATGTATTATCCATTGAACCATTTCATGGATAGAAAAGATATATTATTATAATGATACCATGATAAGCAGAATACCCCTCTAATGTGGGGTAAGACATCGGACCTTGTGCACAACGATAATGGAACCTGCGGATAGGGTAAGAGTATCCAAACCTTAGATGGGAAAGGTTTAATGCCCCCAGTACGTATGACCTGATTAGTTGAGCATGTGATTAGGCATATGGGAGTGAGCAAGGCGTAAGCCGCCACTCGATTGATTATTGGGGAAACACACCATTTCTAAGGAAATGAATTATTTCTGCTAAAGATATAATATCTATTATAAATATGAAAGTTGTTCCATAAGAATAATTTTGATTAACATCGCTTTGTTGTTAAAAGGAACCACCATTATTTGTACACTATTTGTTTATTCTGTATTATATTATTTTGTGCTCACTAAGCGTTGTCTCATCTTATAGTTGTTGTTTATTTTCAAGACCAGTGGATAGGTCAGCAAGGTAAATTCCAAGTTCTATATTTTCGCTTGGAAATTGCACTGCTATTTTGATGTTATGGTATATAATTATGCAATATTTTGAAAGTTTCACTCTAAAGCTCTATGGATTGTTAAAGTTGTAATAATGATATAATTTAGAATATTATTTGCATGGTAAATGGTTTAGTACAATATTATTACAGTCCAAGTACTTAAGTAATTTATGGGTGAGCTGCGATAAAATTAATAGAAAATGGAGTTCAAAAGTAAAAGTCATGTAAATGGTATTAAGCTGATAACTGATCATTACATGAATGTTTAATATGGTATGTGATATACAGGAATGGAAATTATGGTCTCGATCTTGGGATAAAGGTAACTGGGAAATGGACGGAAGTATCTAAATAATAAAGAGGTCTACGGGTTTAGGTGACCTTATGTCTCCCTATGCCCTTAGACAGTTATGACTCAAAAAATCGATCGTGACATGGCTCCCTTTACAATGCCAAAATACAAATCCAATTTTTCAAACTCATAGCGGGTTCCAATCGCGGAGGAGAATTTTAATTCCCTTAACGGATTGGATCGGTGCTCGGGCGAGGCCTCACATATGTATGGACTTTTTATTGATTATATGAATGAGTATAAGTTGAATTTTAAGGATTGAAGGTGAATTCCCTAAAGTAGAGCTGAAGGGCATAAGTCGCGCCCACAATAAACAAGTCGTGCCTGCGATTGGCAAGTCGCGACCGCGAACCTCTCTGCCTAAATTTAGGAATTTTGCTGAAGGAGAATCAGGACTGTGACTTGTGTGTAGCGACCGCGATATTAGCATGAACAGTCACGTGAACAATAGCATGTTGCGACCGCGAGTCCCATGTTATGGCCGCTATTGAGGAATCGCGACCACAATGGGCATGTCGTGCCCACTACTCCCATCAAGAGTAGAATCTGGGAAACGACCTTATATAAGGAATTAGAGCCCCATTTCATTTTCCATGAGATTTTAGAGCTCTATAACCCATTTTCTCTCAAAATATCACCAAACCACTCACATTAAATGCTAAGAACTTCATTAATTGCTTCAATTAAAGGATATAGGGTTGCAAGAGTTCATTCATTCATCCATTATTAAAGCATTCCTTGAAGAGGTGAGTTAGGTTTATGGTTTTCTTTTGAGTTTCTTCTTCCTCATTGTTATAATTCATTATTGGGGAGGGAATAGAGTTAGAAATCATGAGTCTAACATATTTATGATGATTTATGACTTGAATTAATAAGTGGTTGTTATTTATATGTGTTTAAATGTTTAGTTCCTCCTATAAGGCTTGATGGGAATCATGAGGACCATGAGGAATTGATGTGATTGAGGAGTTTCTAAGAGTAATAGAGATTCTTTTGGTTAAGGTGAGTAGAAAATATACTACTATATTTGTATTTGTTATCCTAACGCTTAAAGCCTAATTTGTTGATAAACAACCATGTGAATTTATATGTATATGAACCCATTTGAATCATGTGAACTCAATTCTTTTATGGGTAACTTCTTAAATGTTATGTCATTATGTGAACCACAATAATTCTATTGAACCATGTGAACCTTTATATCATTATTATAATTGATATACTTGAGAGGAAATAGAAATCCCCTACTGATGTGGGTTAATCATCAGATATTGTGCACATTATAACCCGATGGATAGGGTATAATATCCTACCCCTATCTAGGAAGGGTAAATTTTCTTAGACGTGAAACCCGATCAGTTTCACGTATTCATATGGAAGAGTATGTCGATAAAAGTCCTCTACTCTTATTATATGGAAAAGTATGTCTACCTAGCCTCTACTCTTATTTCATGTGGGGAGAATGCTAATAAAGTGCCTCTACTCCTAAAATTTCATGTGAATGATTTCTATTTTCATTTACCTATGAGTTGTATTTTCTTTCATGAGCTATGTGGATATATTCTTATATTACACTACCATTTTAGTCAATTGAGCTATGTGAACCTATCTGAATATAATATAAGTCATTTGACAAGTTATGAGCCCTACCATTATTGTGAGCTAGCAATGAATTACCTAGCCTCACAAGTATGGTAGTATATTCTTTACTCACTATTTTATCTCATTAGTGATTCTATTTTTTTTCAGAAGATTAGAAGTTTATCAACTCAGTTCTTCAGACATTCTTCACTCTAAAGAACCATTTTGATTAATGTAATTTCTTCTCTTTATCATTTGTAATTGAAGTATATTCTAGTGCTCCATGTGTGTAAGAAGAAGATATTCTTTTGGCCTAAGGGAAACGTGTGATGATACTACTTATGTGAACCTTTATTTAAGTTAATGTGAGACTTATGAGCTTATATGTACGTGTAGGTGGAAGAGACGGTTATATGTGTATGTGTTCAGGTTCTGATCTTGGGATAAGTGTATGAGTTAGCTATTATATTGCCATGAGATTTAATTGTATAGATGGGTTCTATGGGTTTTCGATAGCCTTATGCCTACCCATGCCCTAGGACCGTCACAGTTGCAAAGTTGGGTTGTGACAACTAATTTAGCTCAAATAATATAATTATAATTTATATATATATATATATATATATATATATATATATATATCAAAGAAAGATATATAAACAATTCAGTTTGATATTTAATTAAAAACAATATAAAACTTATACATCATTGATTTCACTGTCTTTTAATAATTCCTAAAAAATTATTTCAATTAAATCTTATTAATAATTAACTATATAATTACAAAAAAATTCTCGATAGTACTATTTCATCTTAAACAATTTCATACAACTTTATAACGACTTTAATTTATCAATTTAACACTAAAAATAAATAAATATAGGCGAATTAATAATTTTTCAGACATTTAAACACCAAAATTAATTTAATAGGAAAGCGTTCTAGGCTCACCAGAGTCGAATTTTGACAACCTAGCTTCGGAATCGGGATGTACACATGAAGAACAGCTTACTAGAACTTCTGGATCACCAGTCCACGTGCCGGT
Source organism: Vernicia montana (assembly GCA_949750685.1). Lineage (NCBI taxonomy): Eukaryota > Viridiplantae > Streptophyta > Magnoliopsida > Malpighiales > Euphorbiaceae > Vernicia > Vernicia montana. The sequence continues at coordinate 9,991 of CATKHJ010204958.1, read as the reverse complement.
GACCGGGCGCCATGCTCTGACCACGTGCTGCCGTCAATGGTGCAGCTGGAGTCGAAAGCTACACCATCCGACTCATCTCGACACCAGGAATCCGAATCTGACCTCCACTCGCCCTCAAGCTTCTTCGTTTCACCGAAAAATGCCTCGAAACTCCGGTGGTTTAATTTTTCAATCTATATTTTCAGCAAGTATCAGGGGCCAATACCGGTATCAATGGAAAGCCCTCGCCACAAGGAGAAGAACGGCACCAATCTTATCCAGTTTGGTTGTCGGAGTTGGTCGGAATCGAGGTTGAAAGTTGACGTCGCTGGAAAAATTCAAAAGGAGAGTACGCCGTCATTCGGTGTCCATTCGCGGTGAAGTTGAGCTAGTTGGGGTCGTCGTAAGATGGGCTATGGCTTGGTGGTGGCGGTGCATCCCACCGTCAGCCAAAAGGCCACCGATTTCCCCCCTCCCCTTTTCGGTTCTCTCTTTCTCTCTCTCCTGTTCTCTCTCTCCCCATTCTCTGTGTTTTTTTTCCTTTTAATTCTTTCATGCTGTTTCTATATATATATATATATATATAATTTATTTTATTTATTCTTCACAATTATATATACTTAAATTTTAAACTAAATTATATACTATATTCTAATATTATTCTTATTATTTTATTTTAATTTTTTTTAAATCCATATATATATATATATTCACAAATTTTTCTTATTATACAAATATATCTTTATTTTTTAAAAATTTATCTACCTATAATATATTTTTATTAAATTTTATATTACACAATTTCTTAGCTAAAAATACATTATAGCATATCAAAATTTTAAATATCCAATTTTATAAAATATTCTCATTACCTTAAATATATCATTTTAAATATCAATATATAATATAAATAATCATTTTTCTTATTAAAACAGAATTTTAAAAATTGACGGAAAGTTGGGTTGCTACATTTTTCACTCCTTAAGAAAATTTGTCCCTGAATTTTCAAAAACTAAAAACTTCCTTAAGTAGATTCAAGTAATTATATTACTTATCTTGTACTCCAATTCTAACCAAAAGAATCTTATTTAGTTTCATTCATCTCAAATCATTCCTTACTTCGCTTCTTATCATTAATTTTCTCTTATTCTTCTTTTTACATTTATTTTATTATCTTTTGACTTTCCACTTATTCTTTTATCACATTATATCTTTTGTCCACTTATTTCCAACCTTATAAATTCATTAACACTATTATTTATTGCAATTCACATCTCACTAGACCTCTTCACTAATCTCCAACTCTTATCCTCTTCAACCATATATTTCTATTTTTTTTTTCTTACGTAATCTAATCTCTTTTATTAATTATTATCCTCCATATTAATAATTAACCTATAAATTTAAATATTAGCAAGAAATATCTATACATTTTCTTTTACCTCAACTTCTAATTTCATCTCAAATCAACTATAATCTTAAACATATCTTTTCTTATATACTTATTAACATCAAAATCATATATTAACAACTGAATCACAACTTTCGTCTCATCGATCATTATACTTTTGATATAAACATGAACTAATGGCCTTTCTTAATTCTGAATAACTTTCAATTTATAGTTTTATAACTATAATCTCTATATAATCATGTTCTACTCCATTCTCATATTACACATCATTTAACAATTTATTCACTTAATATCTCATAATCATATATTCACCATACCATGTGTACTTACTTATCTTTAAGTAATAGGTATATTTCAATTCACCTTAAGTATTTCATTGGCAAACTATTTCATGCATCACGTCACTAAAATAATCATACTTTCATTAATAATCCATAATCCTAAATCAACCCTCCATAATCATATAAAATTTCAAACCAATATTCATATTATTAAATTTATTACCATATTAATCATCTTCATTACTCCAAAATTTAATCTTCTCATAATTTCCAAAATTACTCTTACACACTATATATATTAATCATCTCAACATCATAAATATATCTTTATCATGAACATATCAAATATCATAAGACCATTCAAATTAGCATAACAAATTAATCTTTCAACATAATCTTTTTTTTTTATCCTTAAAATAGCATTAATTGATATTTCACAACTCATATACAATCATATTTCAATCATTCAATTTGTATATGATCCTATTTCATTCATTCATACTAACTTTAAACATAACTCTTGTCAATCTCACTTCCCACCGGGCAACATAATTGATATAATTAAAGAAAACATATTTAAACACATAGTAACAATACATACAGTTACAACAAGGAAACATAATAATCACATATTAGAATTTTTTTTTCAAATAAACAACTCTTTTAGAACATCCTCGTCCTCATCCTCGTCGAGGAGGCATCGCATCACAACAAAAGAACAAGTAAAGTTCAAATCACTGTACAACAATACATTAGTCTATACTTAAAAGAAAATAAAGCATTGATAATAATGAATCCTATGCTCCATTAGTTTACTTAGTCTAGCACTCTTAGCTTATCAAAATTATAGCATTCTAAATACACTTACATACTTCTATATTTAATTTCTCACTTATACAATTGCTCTGATTTTAACTGAACTTTTCTATAACTTTTGCTCTGATACCACTTCTGTCACATCCCACTTTTGGGATATGACGGTCCTAGGGCATGGGTAGGCTTAAAGCTACCGAAAACTCATAGAACCCATACCTATTATCAAATCCAATATGGTATCATATACAACTATTATCAATCGCATATAATCACTGCCCAAGATCAGAACTTGCTAAACATCTACTCACTTCATACTATGATTCCAATTAATTAATTCATGACAACCATCATTCTTATTTATCAATTAACTTGTACATATTCCTTATCATCATATTGAGATCTATTTTTATAAGTCATCCATCATTATTATACAACATTCATTTATAAAATTACATTTCCTTTACAACATTTAGGATAAATATCCTTAATGTCCTATTATTACAAAACACATATCATTTAAGCAACTTTTGTCTTCCAATGACTACGGAGCAACTAATGAGTTAAACTTCCAAATTCTAACATATACACATACCATTAAAGTATGACCCTTTACATCTATGCACATAACAAAGTAAGTTTACTTGGTTGCACTGGTCTCAAGTGAAGAAGAATGCTATAGAATCTCCTTGCTATTTTACTGTCTTCCTGTAAAAAATTAAGGGAAAGGGGTGAGTATAAAACCCAGTGAGTAAAGAATATACTATCATAAACTATGTAGTTTGGTATTCAACGATAGCTACAAAAATGTTTAGGGTTCATACTTGTAGTTGGATCAAATGGAAACAACAGATTCATAACATGAATTATTAAACAAGTATGACAAGGATCGTATGAACATGTGAAGCAATAGACATCAGGATTTCAAGAAAGAAACGTATGAATATATAAAGTAATCAATATATAATTATGTGAGACAAAGAGTGATCAATAAACATATCACATTAGGAGCATGAATCCTCATATATAGTTTACCATAATTTATTATCAATTTACTGTGAATAAATTCACATATCTCATGTAATGTAGTACTGCGAAATCACAAATTTCCAATGACAAATTATAGCACAAGGTTAGCTAGATCTTGTGGCTAGGGCATTCAAATATCTCTTAGCAAGGTACAAATCACTGTGCAGAGTTCGGTGATCCCCTCATCGAAGAAAGGAAATTTCTACTATCTATAAGTTGGATTTCAAACACATAAAACAACTTACTTGAAGGAAGTTATTAAGAGTTTATTGTTCACAATAACAAGTTTCTCAATTTCTCATATCAATTATTCAAATGACAAATGATTCCAATTAACACATATTGATTAGCAATAGTTATGAAGAAACTCAATGGACAAATGGAATAGAACTCCAATAAATGTATATCAAGTTTCATTAGCAAATGAGATATCTCATTGAACAAATGGAAGAAGATTTCAATAAACAAATCAATGAGCAAGTCGAGGAATATCAATTGATAGATGAATTTAAAATTACTTGGAATTTTATCAAATGAATATTTTATACTTTAGGTGGTTGGAAAATAAATTATGTTCAATAATTCAAAACACAATAAATAACAATATATTTTTCACTCACCTCCATTAAGCAAATCTCCTTGTATAGACCAATTTATTGATTCTCATTTATTGATTTTCTTATGCCTTTACATTCAATCTACATATAGACCATCAATTATTTTGGCTCACCAAACCCTACACATAAAATCCCGATTTAATTTATTAAATAATTAATTCAAGCCCATTGGCTATCTTATAATCTAATCTTAAAATTCATTCTAAGAATTTAAAAATATCTATCGATTAAATTTTATATAAATTATTCTTTCATAATTTCTAAAATTCTACTGAAAATTCGGCAGCACCTTTTTTAAAATTGAACTAACCTCCCTGTTAAAAAATTACAAATATCACAACCCAACTAACAACAACACACAGTGGTCCAACCCGGACCTTCAATATATTAATCACATCTTCCATTAGTCCATAATCCAACTTTGCATAACAAGGTCTACACCAGTTTTCATTATTCATTTTCAATTCATATCGTTATTATTTTACTTCATATATTTATGTTTCGTAATAAAATCATTAACGTCCTTTATAATATAATATTTTATTTTAATATTCACTTAAAAGCAACGTAAAATCCATATAAAATTATCTACTTATAATATCTAAAGAAATTCTTTTTTTTATATATAATTTCATATATTATATTATATTATATTAAATACTTGTTTATAAAATACTTTAATTAAATTTAACAAAATAATTGAAACTTATATATATATATATATATATATATATATATTGTTTAATAAAGAAATGACATCAATTGTTTAAATTTTTTTGACAATTTAATTTGATTTATTATAATCATATATACAATATATAGATATATGAAAGAAAACACATAAATAACTCTTTTGACATTTAGTTAAAAACTTATACATTATTAATTTCATCTATTTATACTAAGCTAAAAGCAATATAAAACTTATACAAAAATATAAACTCATAACATATAAGAAAAATCATTAACTATATAATTTCATTTATTACTCTAATTATTTACTTTTCTTAATACTCATGAAAATACTTTAATCAAATTCAACTATATAATTAAAACTTATTTAACTTATATTGAAAGAAAATTATATAAATTAATATTTCACAATAATTAATTGTTCACAATAATACTCGTAGAAATACTTTAAATTAATTAAATTATATAATCATATATATACCATTATATTAAAGAAAAACATATAAATAACACATTTCAAATTTAATTAAACAATAATAAAACCATATAAAATTATTCCCTATAAATTCATAAAAACTCATATTAAGTCATAATAAATTATAAATTCACTAATTTAGCACAAATAATATAAATATAATTTATCTCTCTCTCTCTCTCTCTCTCTCTCTGTTTATATATATATATATCAAAGAAAGGTATATAAACAATTCAGTTTGATATTTAATTAAAAACAATATAAAACTTATACATCATTGATTTCATTGCCTTTTAATAATTCCTATAAAATCATTTCAATTAAATCTTATTAATAATTAACTATATAATTACAAGAAAATTCTGGATAATACTATTTCATCTTAAACAATTTCATACAACTTTATAACGACTTTAATTTATCAATTTAACACTAGAAATAAATAAATATAGGCGAATTAATAATTTTTCAAGCATTTAAACACCGAAACTAATTTAATTGAAAAGCGTTCTAGGCTCACTGGAGTCGAATTTTCATAATCTAGCTTCAGAATCGAGATGTACACATCAAGAACAACTTACTAGAATTTCTGGATCACCGTTGGCGCGTGGGACCCACGGGCCATTGACTGGCCGCCACGCTCTGGCCACGTGCTACTGTCACTAGTGTAGCTGGAGTTGAAAGCTGCACCATCCGACTTGTCTCGATACCAGGAATCCGAATCTAACCTCCACTCGCCCTCACGCTTCTTCGTTTTGCCGAAAAATGCCTTGAAACTCTGGTGGTTTGATTTTTCGATCTACGTTTATGGTGAGTATCAGGGGCCAATACTGGTATCAATGGAAAGCCCTCGCCACAAGGAGAAGAATGGCACCAATCTTATCCAGTTTGGTTGCCAGAGTTGGCCAAAATCGAGGCTGGAAGTTGACGTCACTGAAAAAATTCAAAAGGAGAGTACGCCGCCGTTCGGTTTCCGTTCGCAGTGAAGTTGAGTTAGTTGGGGTCGCCGGAAAATGAACTATGGCCTGGTGGTGGTGGTGCAGCCCACCGTCAGCCAAAAGGCCACCGATTTCCCCCCTCCCCTTTTCGATTCTCTCTCTCTCTCTCTCCTGTTCTCTCTCTCCCCGTTCTTTGTTTTATTTCCTTTTAATTCTTTTATGTTGTTTCTATATATATATATATATATTCACAAATTTTTCTTATTATACAAATATATCTTTATTTTTTAAAAATTTATCTATCCATAATATATTTTTATTAAATTTTATATTACACAATTTCTTAGTTAAAAATACATTATAGCAAATCAAAATTTTAAATACCAAATTTTATAAAATATTCTCATTACCTTAAATATATCATTTTAAATAACAATATATAATATAAATAATCATTTTTCTTATTAAAATAGAATTTTAAAAATTGACGGAAATTTAGGTTGTTACAATACGTATGCACATATATCAATTTGCAATACATTTCTATTAAATTTTCACATACTGGCCGAATGGCCTAATGAATACTTTTGATTTCAATAATTTGCTTTATAACAATTCAATACACTTTCACATTAAATTCATATTGAATATTCATATTTAATTCACTATTCATTATTTTCATTAATCATGTATTCATTGTTTCTATATATAGACAAATTATTTGTTTACAATTATTAACTTTGAAACATTACATTCTATCTCATTGTCTAATTATATCATTAGACCTTGTCACCTTCATTCTATCATTTCTCATGATTTACTAATCCAAATGAGTTGATTCTTTTTGTATTTCAAACTAGACATATACAGTCACAACATATCCAAAATTAAACTTAAAATTCAATTCATAGAAAATGTGGTGACCATTTCAATTCAATTCTGTTTCTGTTATAAGGAAGACTGACCCTGTCATGCTATTTCAAGTATAACTCTAGATTTTTGTTTTTAATTGAAATTTCCTTTTACTATGAGGTATTGGAGACATTGACGAACATTTCTTATGTTTTGAGCTTAACCCAGTTCCATCTTTAAAGTCCTCAAATTAGAAATTATAATTAAGTTTACAAATTGAATTCAAGTACAAAGTCAGTTACAGAGCAAGCTCTATTTCTATTACTACACTTGAAATTTTGTTAAAAAATTTTGTGGATTAATTATACACATATCAATAATTATTTCAATAATTTTCTGTTTCTTCTAATTCTGTCTCTATCATGCTCAATTCATGAGATATATTCTCAAGTCTATCAATAGTGCTAGTTTACAATAGTTTCTATACCTTATCACATTCACTAGATAATATCTCAAACTACACATATCCAATTTACATTTTATTTTTCACGTAGCTTATAAACATATCAATTATCATTTTTTATGTTCTATACTTGACTTAATTTAGTCTCTAAATTCATCTTTTGGGCTACTCCATTTCAGAATGTACATTCAATCTCTAAACATAGCCAATTTCAGTTCATGTGGAATTTCTCTTTGTACACAATGAATATTTTAACTTCCTTTTATAAGTAAACACTTGAGATATTTACCTACAACTTTTATTTTTGACTATGTCCAAATTATGTTTATAAAACTCTCTATAGGTTCAAACAGTCCGGGTTAACTCAAAAAACCCCAAATCCTGGTCAGTTCCCTTACAAGAGACATATCTCATTACTCATCAACCTCTAATTAAGGTAAAAAAATACAACTTTTATGTTTTACACTTCTCCAAATTTGGTCTCTAAACTGACAGTATGGGTGTTCAAAGATTCTGCTGAATTCAAAATCTAGATTTCTCAATTCAAACTGAAAAACCAAAACAAAATCCATCTTGCAATTTAAATGCAATCAACTCATCAATTCTTTCAATTCACTTTATAATTCACCTATAAACATCAAAAAAATAAAAATAATTAATTTCCTCTAATATTTCTATGAATAAGCCGAACCACATATAGATGTGATAAGGGACAAAATATACCGAACTGGATTATGAAGTAAGTTGGGCCCAGCCCAATCCAATACACTTAAAAGCCCAATAAAGATGAAAATCAGGCCACCATGGAATGGAGTTCGTTTCCATGTAAGAAGCTGAAATCATGCTAAATGCCATTTCAAATCCAAACCGGTCAATGAAATCCATATTCAATTCATTTAAGGACTTATATCCTATAAATACCTCAAGAAATCAACCCTCTAGGGTACATTCACATATACACAACAAGTGTAAATACTTTTGTCCTTAATCTTCTCAATTGAATCAATCATCTAACTTGATCGTCGGAGTGGCATTGCTAGGCACCCCGCCTAGCCCACTTGACTCTTGTTTCTTCTTACAGGTCGCACCAGCTTGCAATCAAGTTCAAATAAGGTGGAACTATTCCACTTCGGTCGGATTAGCTTCATCAAATTGGCGTCGTCTGTGAGAAATGATTGGTCAGAAATCTCTCCTAAATATTCTCAAACTTTGTGACATATAGAAGAATTTAATCAAGAAGTAGGGTTCAATCGAAAGATAATAATAATCGGAAAAACCTTCCCAGAGATCCTAGAAGTTCACAAATCCACCCAAGGGTGGAAAACTATGCTGAGACCCATGTCACTCCTCCCGAACTAACTCAAATACTAATGTTGCATCTACGCTGTAACAATTGAGTGCCATAATCCCAGTTCAGAGTGGGAATCAGTCTGTTATATTAACTTCTGAGGCTGTATCGGCTTTACAATTGCTGCTAAGCACCCTGCAAACCCGTCAAACTACTTCGGCAATCAATATTCAGGCAAACACCGAAGTAATACTAGGAGCAGATCTTACTCGAAGGCTTGACTTTGGAGAAATACCACCATAAACACGAAACCAAGATCGTATGATTGAAAGAAGTAGGGAAAGAGTAAGGTCAAAAATTGTCAGTGTAATATCCAAGAAATAAATTATACGGAAACCCTAAGTTAGAGGGAAATGAAATACTAATTTAGTAGGGTTTAATTTGGATTAGAACGAAATTTAGGTAAACAAAAATAACTTATATGCGAGTGTGATCATCAGGTGATTATCAATGGAAATTTAATAGAAAAATAAGTTATAACAACATTGAAGTACTAGAAATAGATAAAATATAAAATTAGGACTTAATTGAAAGTTGAAAATATTTAAATCAAGAAGAATAAAGAATTATGGAGTGAAAAAGAATTAGTGAGATAATGGAATTTTGTAATATTTAAGAAGATGGAATAGGAAAGAAAATAATAATAACAATAATAATAATAACAAAAGAAAAAAAAAATAAGTATATATATATATATACATAGTCGGTTAGTGAGATGGAGGAAAAAAAAATTAATTAAATGAAGTGAACAAAAATTAAATGTTGGCCGGATTTCGAAAGAAAGAAAGGGGAAAATAGGCCAACCAATCATAATTTAACATTTTTCCATCCTTTTTGACTATAAAATTCTACAAAGTTCTACACCATTTTCTCATCTTCTTCATTCTATCATTATTTTCTCCAAAAAATTTAAAATAACTCTTTAAGTTCTTTGAGGGGTTTGGCTGGTCATAGCTCAAGGAAGGAAGGAAGAAAATTAATCAAGCTAAAAGGTAAGTTAAATCCTTGTTTCTCTAAGTAGTTTTTGGTAAGATTCAAGTTATATTTGTTTAGTTCTTAGTCGGGGGAAGAGAAATAATTTAATTCTTG
>CATKHJ010204957.1:0-16252 GCA_949750685.1 Vernicia montana | reverse complement strand
CCTCAATTGTATGATTTGGTAATTTGATAACTGTTCATTGTTAAACCCATAATCATGTTCTTACATTCAAACTGTTGTGCCAGGTGATTTATTATATATTCACTGAGATTTTCATCTCACCCCTTTCCCTTTATTTTTTTTTTCAGGTTAATGGATTCGCAGCGCAAGTATCCTACCTCACTTGCCGCTAGAGTTTTACTTGATATATTTTGGACTGGTTGTGTAAATATAATATAGACATGTTTAAATAACATATAAATGTAATATCATATGGTGGCGTACAACAGTTCTATCTAGCAACTCCATGGTACATGGTCAAATATAAATCTGATATGGTATGGTATATAAATATGGATGACCGAACAAAATTAAATAAATTGAATTAGTAAATGTTCTGGAAGATTGGGAGTTAGCTTATACTTTAAAAGAAGTTGAGGATATAAGGTGGTAAATTGGGAGTGTTCTGTTTTTTTCTTTACAGGTTCGATCTTGGGGAGATGTGAATGTACTGCCGGTATGCTGCCGGAATTACATTGGTATTCTATATGAGTTGGGTTCTACGGGTTTTCGGTGGTGTATGCCTTCCCATACCCTAGGACCGTCCATCCCAAAAGTGGGATGTGACAACAACCATTCACATCATTCGTATTACACTTTGAACTTTACTTAGTGAATCATTCTACTTTATCATTAACTTAACTTATAATATTGATCTTAGTAATCTTAACTTAGGATTTGACTTTGTAATTCTATTAATAAACAATTGTTTTAAGCTCAATTCAATATACTGGATTCACATATACATATAACACAATTTATAGTGTACATATGCTCATTTCCATAGTTTGGCCAAATAGGCCTAGGGTATAATCCATAGTCATATGGTTTCAAATTTCCATTTTCAATTTCATATACAATCAAGGCATTACATAAACAATTCACTTACATTGTTACAATAATTAAAAGTTCAAGACTCAATATATTCATCAATTACCATTTACCATATACACATTGATAAATCATATTTAATTAGATTTTATCCCTTGTTCTTACTGTATTTTATCATTGAATTGGGTTTAATTTGTTTGTTAAGTATGTTATCAAAATAGTTTGAGGGATTAAGCTGATTTGGAGGCCACGGACCAATTGGTTTGGAAATTGCAAAGCTAATGAGTGAATTCGGTAAATTTTGGGCAAAGAATCAGAGATACAGTAGTCAACACGCCCTTGAACACAGACATGTACTAGGGCATGTTGAATATCCTGCCCATGTACCTGGGTGTGTTGCAGCCCATGTTGAAGAGCTGAGTCCTGTAGGAAGACAGACTCCAACACGCCTAGGAATATAGGTGTGTTTCAAACCGTGTAAATGAAAGTTACACCTTTAAAAGACATTTCGAAGAGAAAGAATGGGGATGAGGGCAATCTTTTGGAGAGTTTTTCTTTTGCAGAACTTTTTGAGAGAAAGAAAAATGTCACAGCCAAAATCAAGGTAAAGAAAAAGATTCAAGTGGATCTAAAGGGGGTGATACAAGATCAAAGAGAGGATTTTCAAGAACTTTTCTATAAATTGTTTGAGATTTCTTTACCTTCTTTCTTGTTCATTGTTCCTTAGATTTACCATGAATTAAACTCTACTTATCTAGATGGGATGAACCCTAGTTTTGATTGTATGGATTGAATGATTGGGTTTTTAATCAAATCATCCTTGGGTTAAGCTATATTCATGATTTATAATGATAAAATCTAGTTGACAATTGCTAGCTTGTTGATTGGACACTTGATTTCTTATTAAGGAGTAGAGATACCCTATATTTGATCTGATCTCTCATGAATATTAGGAATAGCTTGGGACACTAGAGATAGGTTTACAAATTCCTTTGGCTCTAATTTCCTTAATCTTAATCTTTTGCCTAACCAATTGAATAAGAAGAGATTCTATTTAATTTGCTTAGGGAATAGGGGATTAACTCACTTGAGAAAAGTTTAATTCTAATTTTAGGATTGTCAACTTGATTCATTGTTCGATTTGATTGATATCGTAATTCATGAAATACATGAGGAGCTAGGGGGAGTTTTTATCTAGATATCTAATTCATTAATTATTTCTCATTGATTTCACCAATTTTCTGTAATTAATTAATATAATTTAATTTTCACTTTAATTTGATTTTAGTTTTCCTTGGAATTTAATTTACTAGACAATAGTTAACGTTTGAGCTAATAATTATATAATTTTCCTGTGGGATCGACCTCTTTTGTGCTATACTGCCCGAACGATAGGTGCGCTTGCCTGTAGCTAGGGTATAATAAACTTAGAGTTTATTTAACCTGGTGGAAGTACAAAATCTAACATCAAGTTTTTGGCACTGTTGTTGGGGAAACCTTTATATAATATTAGCAAAATAATAGAGACTATTGCTTTAGTTCTTTGATATTTGTTCTTGGTATTTTATATTTCAGGTGACTTAATTCTTGTATGACAAGAGCTAGTTCATCCGACTTGGTAGAAATAGATCCTGAAATAGAAAGAACTCTGCAAAAGAGACTAAAGGAAAGAGAACAAGTTGTAGTTGAGAAAATTGAGGAGCAAGAAGAACTTAAAACATTGGGAGAGCCAAGAACAATGTCAGATTATGCTAGGCCCACTCTCACTAGGGCCGATTCTAGCATCAGGAGACCGACGATTGTTGCCAATAATTTTGAGATCAAACCAAATGTTATTCAGATGGTTCAACAGTCCTGTCAATTTGATGGATTTCCTGATGAAGATCCTAATGCACATTTAGCAAATTTCTTGGAAATTTGTGATACGTTCAAGATAAATGGAGTTTCAGATGATGCAACTAGGTTGAGATTATTCCCATTTTCTTTAAAGGATCGACCTAAGCAGTGGTTGAAGTCATTTGCTGCTGGCACTTTTACTACTTGGGAGGGTTTGGCTGAGAAGTTTTTAGAAAAATACTTCCCTTCTTCCAAGAGAGTGAAGTTAAGAAATAATATTTCTTCATTTATGCAGAATCGCACTGAGACATTGTATGATACTTGGGAGATATTCAAGGATTTGCTGAGAAAGTGTCCACACCATGGCTTACAACTTTAGTTGCAAGTTCAACCTTTTTACAATGGTTTGAATTATGCTAGCAAACAAGCAATTAATGCAGCTGCTGGGGGTTCAATTAATAACAAGACACCGGAGCAAGCTAGGGATTTAATAGAGGACATGGCAATTACTAACTAATGGCAATATTTTTATACTTCCACTAGGTTAAATAAACTCTAAGTCTATTATACCCTAGTTGCAGGCGAGCGCACCTATCGTTCGGGCAGTATAGCACAAAAGAGATCGATCCCATAAGGAAACTATATAATTATTAGCTCAAACATTAGCTATTGTCTAGTAAATTAAATTCTAAGGAAAACTAAAATCAAATTAAAGTGAAAATTAAACTATATTAATTAATTGTAGAAAATTGGTGAAATCAATGAGAAGTAATTAATGAATTAGATATCTAGATAGAAACTCCCCTTAGCTCCTCATGTATTTCATGAATTACAATATCAATCAAATCGAACAATGAATCGAGTTGACAATCCTAAAATTAGAATTAAACTTTTCTCAAGTGAGTTAATCCCCTATTCCCTAAGCAAATTAAATGGAATCTCTTCTTATTCAATTGGTTAGGAAAAATATTAAGATCAAGGAAATTAGAGCCAAAGGATTTTGTAAACCTATCTCTAGTATCCCAAGCAATCCCTAATATTCATGAATGATCAAATCCAATCAAGGGTATCTTTACTCCTTAATAAGAAATCAAGTGTCAAATCAATAAGCTAGCAATTGTCAATTAGATTTTATCATAACAAATCATAAATATAACTCAACCCAGGGATGATTTGATTATAAACTCAATCATTCAATTCATACAATAAAAAACAGGGTTCATCCCATCTAGATAAGTAGAGTTTAGTTCATGATAAATCTAAAGAACAATGGACAAGAAAGAAGATAAAGAAAGCTCAAACAATCCATAGAAAAGTTCTTGAAAATCCTCTCTTCTATCTTGAATCACCTTCTTCAGATCCACTTGAGATTTTTTCCTCCTTTTGATTTCAACTGTAATCTCTCTTCCTCTCTTCAAAGAGTTCTCTAGATCCAGAAAAAACCCTTTAAAAGAGTTTCACACCAAAGATCCCCTTTCTTTCTCTTCGAAATGTCTTTTAAAGGTGTAAATATTCGTCTACATGGCCTGGTACACGCCCATGTTCCAGGGCGTGTTGGCATTTGTCTCTCTTTGAAAATCAGCTTTTCAGCATGGTCTACAATACATCCAGGTACAGGGGCAGGATATTCAACATGCCTTGGTACATGGGCATGTTCTTGGGCGTGTTGGCTACTGTGTCTCTGATTCTTTGCCCAAAATTCGCTGAATTCGCTCCTTAGCTTTGAAATTTCCAAACAAATTGATCCATGGTCTCCGAATTAGATTAATCACTTAAACTATTATGATAACACACTTAACAAATGAATTAAACCCAATTTAGTGATAAAAACACAGTAAAAACAAGGGGTAAAATCTAATCAAATATGCACTTATCAAATCCCCCACACTTGAGTATTTGCTTGTCCTCAAGCAAATTAAGTCAAGATATCAGTTTGAAATAAAATTTCCTCTCTCAACGTCAGAACAAATCATCAAAATAGATGATAACTTACTCATCACAAAGGCTTAAAACTTCAAACTTCAATCAAATACCATTCTCAAACATGATAGTCATATCAAGAGATCCTCATGTCAGATTCCATAAATTCTCGAGTCTTACACTACATAGTTAAAGATTTGTGCAAACTATTCCATAGCAACAAAAGTTAAAGCAAAGTAGATTCATAAAGATTTTCTCCTAGGTACTTAACAACTTCCTTAGCTTTTTTTTTTTATTATTTTTTTAACTCCTGGAGCAAGACCTTGTTTGAATTTTCATACTAGCCTTTTGATGCGAGTGTAAATATTTGGGATGCCAATCCCCGGTTTCTCAGCTAGAATCACAATTTTAAATGGCTACTAGCACTATTTATAATCTCAACTCTAGTATTTTAATAAGTCAAGAACAGCGGGATAGATTAAAATTTAAAGCTCCTTTTTCTACTTCACATCAACTCACTTTATTTTCCAAGAGAAATAATCAAGTTTTTCCTAGGATATTAGGAATTTCTACCAAACCTTAACAAAAATCACAATGGAATAAAATAAGCACAAAAATTTAACTAAGAGTTCAAACTCCAATCAATTAAACCAACTTCCTAACACGACTACCACATCCAATTTTTGGTAGATGATTAAGTCCATTAAGCAAAGCATCAGCAAGTTATTGTCATTTAAATGAAAATTCATCCACTAAGAGAGTCAAAATCACTTCATACTACTATCTCAATTGAATTTACTAACCCACAATGTACACCCTTAAACAATCCCCCACACTTAAAGAATATATTGTCCTCAAGGTGTTAGAGACATAGAAAATAGAAAGTATGGAGAAAAGAGTACTACCCTGAAATTGTTCGCATGACAAGCGTTACGAGTTGGGTGCGCAGCTTTTAATACACAAAGATAAAAATTAAATGAGGCAATCAATTGTGAAAAACAACCAGCTGAATTAGTATAAATCATAAATAAAAACAACAATACATGCATAATGGATAAAAAATCATTGCTCTTACAAGAAAGAAAGAAAATATGCCTAACTTAGAATTGCCATTAGTTCATACAATCAATTTTAATTCAATCAAGACTAGGCTAAACTAGCACTTTACTTCTCTTTCTTAGGATGCCCTCTACCCCTCTTCACATTCGTAGGGTTGCCCCTCCCCTTAGTTGGTGATTCTTGAGGCAGTGGATTGTGTTCTGCACTAGATGGCTCAACAACCCTCATCATATTCTCAGCCTCCTTTTCCTCCTTCTATATTTCCACTATCTCCTCTAAAGTGAAAGTGTATTCATTCTCAACTGGATAGGCCTTATGATGGGCATAAAAGGTTGTAGTTTGTTCAGGGGTCATGGTTGTCTTAGGGGCACTCTTAGGAGGCTTAGAGGAAGATGGACTAGGTTCCATTTTGGTAATAGGTGTGTCAGAGCTCATACTTGCAATTTCTTTCTATGTAAATTAAATTAGAGCAATAATGTAGGATGTGATCTACCAAAAGCATACCTCTCTATTATGCTCATAAGGAATGACAAACACATGACTTATGGGTAAGTTAATGGAAGTAGGTAACTCATGCATTCTTTATTCGATTCCCATGACATGCCTACTTTAATGAAAAATAAAATGTCTACAATAATTAAAACAAAAGTAAATAAAATATAAATTAATAAAATGAAAAGTAAAGATAAAATAAAATAAAATAAAACTAGTCCTCATCTGCAGGGAGTACAGAATCATCAACTCCCATAGGCTCATCATCATCTGTCGGAGGTGAGCATGGTGGTGATGGTGGTGGTTGTATGGAAGGGACGAATCCTAAATGCTAAAAGAACTCCATCATCGAGTGCTCGATCCATCACCTGTGCTCACCCTCACAGTCCAATTAAGCTTCGATGCTCCGATGTTGTTTCCTCATTAGGTTCATCATCCTTTTCTGTAGTGTGTGAAGCTGCTGTTGCTGATAATCTAATCTCCCCACCTTGCTCTCCATTCTACACAATTGTCACTTTAAATCTGACATCTTGCGATCCTCAGCATTCGTATCGCCTATGCTATGCATCTAGTCTTAGTATGCCAGAGTAGGAAAAATAAGAGGCGGTGGGGCAAATTCGGAAGGTCCAGCTAGGTCAGTAGAAGTGGTGGTTCCCAAAGGTCTAGGGATATCAAATGTCGATGGTGGTGGAGGTGGGTCAATAGAGGTAGATGCTACTGGTGGTGCACCTCGAATGGAATAACTGTCACCCTCAGCATGTAGAACGCCCATCCTCCTCAGGGTCATCAAACCAATAGGACTCGACATTCCAACCACGGTCATTGGGGGAAGAGCAGCAAGTACCCCTAAAGATTTGGCCAATTTGGTCACATACATCCCTCCAAATAATCTGCCCTTCGAACCTTTCCTAGCCTCAAAATATAAATAGTGGATGAGTGCATTGGGCTACATTGCACAGCTAGCGGTTGACCAAACATCGCAAGAAAAATAGATCTCGTAAACCTACCACCCCTGTACTATCTCGACGTCCGGCAATGGTATAGGCAATGAGGTTATGGACCAATCTGAGACTGACTGAAGCTAGATGAGAGGCCTTAGAACTAGTGGCTACATAATTGAAAGCCCCCATGGATAGACTATCCCATGCTCTATGGGGTTCTGTCACCAACTCTATAAAATCAACCAAAGCATCCCGGTATTCCTATGTATCTATCTCCAGCTCTGAGTAAAGTCCCAATCAAACCCCAAACTCATTTATACTCATCTAAAAGCTGGTGGTGCCTAATCTGAATCTGATCACCCTTTGGTCTGACCAACTCAGCTTTTTCTTGTCCAGAGGAACTCTAGAGTCTGCTCTCTATAAGCCACCTCTGATATATTAAAGAATTCTTCCCACCCAGGCTGATGGAGGTACTGGCGAAGCTCCCCAGATAAACCCACCTCATCTATGGCTGCCTAATCAATCATCCTACTGGGCTCGAATGATTTGTTCGCTAATGTGGCAAACCTCTGTCTAGCTTCAGCCTTAGTGAACTGTATGCAGGGGTGATTCACGAAAAATGTAGTCTCCGGTGCTGCTGTTGGTGGATGAGGCAGTGCACTGCTATATTCATCCCTCCGTCTTTTTATGGGAGGTGGTGCACGGTACGGAGGAGCAGGTGTCTGACATGGAGGTATCCTGCAAGACAAACGACCAAAAAAAAAAAAACAAAGCAAAAACCACCAAGAACAAAGAATATTATAGCAGATGACAATATAAAAAAAATTTGGCAGCATAACAACGTAAGAGCAAGCAATTCCCTCAACCTACAGGCAACAGTAAAACAACCCAAATGTAATATTCAAGCCACCAAAACCCACACAACTAAATGAACTTCATCCATTCCATTCAACCTAACATTTTCAAATTCACAACCATTACCCATTTTAATGAAATCCCCAATACCAATTGCAAGAAATATGTCAATCATATATAAATTAGCAAGCAAACTCACCAATTTACTTGTGGGAAAGAGAAATCAAAGTTTGAAAATCATAACTGGATCAATATAAAGAGAGAATTGCCGAAAACTTCAAGGGACACTCACAATTCTACCCAAAAAATGCAATCTTCAATTCGAAAATCCAAAAGAATTGTGTGTGAGTGAGAATTTTGAAGAAATGGGAAACAATTTCAGAACTTAAGTGAGAGAAAATTGAGAGAAAATGGAGAGAAGAAGAAAAAAGAATGAGAGAATGTGAGTGGGCAGCGAAAATAAAAGGAAAAACACGCGTTTTTTATCGCCTACACGCCCTGGTATATGGGCTTGTACTTAGGCATGTAGGCGCTATAAGCTCGAACATGAGCTTGCTTACACACGTGTTGCAAGGCGTGTAGCTCTCGATGTAAAAACCAAAAATTTGTACATGTGTTGGACACACCCAAGTATAAGCCCATGTACTTGGGCATATAGCTCTCGGTACCAACTTGAAGATTTCATTTTCTTAGAACATAGGCATGTACTTGGGTGTGTAGCTCTCGGTGCCAAACTGCAAATTTCATTTTCTTAGGACATGCCCATGTACGTGGGTGTGTACCTAGGCATGTAGCTGTCTAGAAATATATATATATATATATATATATATATATATATATATATATATATATTAACTAGTGTCAAAAACACTTAGCCAAAGATTGTATTACCTAAAAACAAAAACGAGCAAAATTAAAGAACTAAAAAAACAATGGGTTGCCTCCCATTCAGCACTTCTTTAACGTAGTGTTAGCTGGATGGTCAGGAGTTATTCCTTATTCCAAAACTCGGAGATAAAGGATCTCCTTATCATTTTCCACCTCATTTCCAAAATAAAGTTTTAATCTTTGCCCATTCACCTTAAAATCACCCTTTTCAGGGTGAGTAAGCTCTGCTGTTCCATAGGGAAAGACTTGTTTCACTATAAACGGTCCTGACCATCTAGATTTTAGCTTACTAGGAAAAAGTCTAAGCCGAGAATTATATAATAAAACCTTATCACCAACATGAAACTCCCGCTTTTGCTTGATACGAGTATCATGCCATTGCTTAGTTCTTTCCTTGTACATCCGGGCATTGTCATAAGCCATCAATCTCTATTCATCCAGCTCATTAACCTGCAAATTTCTCTTTTGGCTTGCAAGAGCTAGATCAAGGTTAATCTATTTAATAGCCCAATATGCTTTATGTTCAATTTCAACAGGTAAGTGACAAGTTTTTCCATAGACTAGCCTATAAGGTGTAGTGCCTAAAGAAGTTTTGAATGCAGTTCTATAAGCCCATAGAGCATCATCTAACTTTTCAGACCAATCTTTTCTAAAACGCTCTACGATTCTTTGAAGAATTCTCTTTTACTCCCTATTTGTATTCTCCACTTAGCCACTTGTTTGAGGATGGTAAGGGGTGGCTAACCTATGTGTAGCACCTAATCTTTTAAATACTTTTTCTAATTGAGTCTTACAAAAGTGAGTTCCCCTATCACTAATTATTGCCTTTGGTGTGCCAAACCTGGAAAACAACTTTTTTAAAAATCTAACCACAACCCTAGCATCATTCCTAGGTAAAGCTTGAGCTTCAACCCATTTTGAAACATAATCAACAACTACAAGAATGTGTTTATTGCCAAAGGTAATAGGATAAGGTCCCATGAAGTCAATGCCCCAAACATAAAAAATTTCACAAACAAGAATACCATAAAAAATTCACAAACAAGAATAGCATTTTGAGGCATTTCATCACAAGAAGAGATATTACCTGACCTCTAGCATCGATCACACTCATGTACATAGCGGTGGCTATCCTTGTACAATGTAGGCTAGTAGAAACCCGATTCAAGAACTTTCTGTGCAGTTCTACTCAGCCCCAAATGCCCTCCAGCCGGTCCTTTGTGGCAATGATTTAATATACTTATGGTTTTTGGGTATGCCACACATCTCCTTATGACCTTATCGGCACAGATTCGAAACAAGAAAGGATCCTCCCAAAAGTAATATTTTAAATCAGCAAAGAATTTCTTCTTTTGTTGAAATGTGAGTCCTTTTGGGAGTGTCCTAGCAGCAAGATAATTTGCAAAATCATCAAACCAAAGAATTTTAGAGTGAAGAGTACTTACCTTACTTACCATGGCGCATAGCTGCTCATTTAGGAAACTATCATTGATGTCTTCTTCTACGAGCTTTTCAAGATGAGGATTCTCAAGGCAAGAAAGATGATCAGCCGCAAGGTTCTCTGCACCTTTCTTGTCTCGAATTTCTAAATCAAATTCTTGTAACAACAATACCCTTCTAATCAACCTCAGCTTAGCATCTGTTTTGGAAAAGAGATAGCAAAGAGCCGAGTGGTCTGTATACACAATTACTTTGGATAAGATCAAATAAGATCGAAACTTGTCAAATGAAAACACTATAGCTAGCATTTCTTTCTCTGTAGTTGTGTAATTCTCTTAAGCATCTGTCAAAGTTTTGCTAGCATAATAGATGGGTTGGAAGTGCTTGTCTCTCCTTTGACCTAAAACTACACCAACTACACAATCACTTGCATCACACATCAACTCAAAGGGCAAATTCCAATCCAGTGCTACTACAATCGGTGAATTTATGAGCTTTTCTTTCAAGGTATTGAAAGCATGTAAACACTTATCATCAAACTAGTACTCCACATCCTTCTCAAGTAACTTGGTTAGGGGCTTAGCAATCTTGGAGAAATCCTTGATGAATCTTCTATAGAACACGGCATGCCCTAGGAAACTCCAAATTGCCTTAACCAATGTGGGTGGTGGAAGCTTCTTAATTGTTTCAATCTTTGCTCGATCCACCTCAATTCCTTTATTTGAGATTTTATGCCTTAACACAATGCCTTCTTGCAATATGAAGTGACATTTTTCCCAATAACCAGATTGGTTTCTTCACATCTAACTAGCACTCTCTCTAAATTCTCAAGACAGCCTTCAAATGAGTTACCATGTATCAAAAAATCATCCATGAAAACCTCCATGATATCGTCAACCAACTCTTCAAAAATGGCCATCATACATCTCTGGAAGGTAGCTGGTGCATTGCATAGTCCAAATGGCATCCTTCGATATGTAAAGGTTCCATAAGGATAAGTGAACGTTGTCTTCTCTTGATCCTCTGGGGCTATGGGAATCTGAAAGTATCCAGATAACCCATCCAAGAAACAATAGAATTGATGCTCGGAGAGTCTTTCTAACATCTAATCAATGAAAAGAAGTGGAAAGTGATATTTTCTAGTAGCATCATTCAACTTCCTGTAGTCTATGCATACCCTTTATCCTATGACGGTTCTTGTAGGAATCAGCTCATTATTTTCATTAGGCACTACTGTCATATCCCCTTTCTTTGGTACCACCTGAACTGGACTCACCCAAGAACTGTCTGAAATAGGGTAGATAATTCTCGCATCAAAAAGCTTGATCACTTCAGCTTTCACCACATCCTTCATCTTAGGATTGAGACGCCTTTGGGTTTGCACCACAGGTTTGAATTCTTCTTCCATCATAATTTTTGTGAGTGCAAAAAGGACTAATACCTTTGATGTCTGCAATTTTCCATGTTATAGCCTTCTTATGTTTTCCAAAGACCTCCAATAACCTTGCCTTTTATCCCCCAGACAAGTTAGCATTCACGATCACAAGCTATTTAGAATTTTTCGCCAAGAAGGCGTACTCCAAATGAGAAGGGAGTTGTTTAAGCTCCAAACTCGGTGGGTCAACAATGGATGGTTTCATTCTTTCACCCCAATATGCTAAAAAACCTTGCTCTTCTTCAATGGCTCGGTAGCCTTAAGATAGGCTACATGCTCTATAGTCTCAGGTGTCTCAATATCTTTCTGTCCTTGCACAAGATATAAGTCCAAGGGATCCTTGTAAACAATGTTAGAAATAAAATTTAAAGTCTCAAGATTAATTATATCATCACAAGCATCCACATCTTCAATTGCAAATGGATGTTTCATAACATTGGATATTTGCAAAACCATCTGCTCATCCCCTACCCTAAGTATCAATTTACCATCATGCATATTAATAACAGCTCTATTAGTAGCTAGAAATGGTCTACCTAGGATAAGTGACACCTTAACATCCTTATCAATATCCAGTATTACAAAATCCACAGGAAATATAAATTCACCAACCTTTACCAACACATCTTCAACTATACCCATAGGGTAAGTGATAGATCATATAACCTGGGATGTCCTCCCCCATACCATTCACAACATATAACCTGGGCAGGCTTAGCTGACAAGGCTAAAGTGTCAATCTTTTTATTCATAGCCTCAATTTGTGCCACCAAAGCTGCCACAGGATCCACTTGATAAACACCAGTAGTCCTGGTTCTTCCTTGGTCTCGAGTGGGTTGCCATTAGCAGTTAGTAATTGCCATGTCCTCTATTAAATCCCTAGCTTGTTCTGGTGTCTTGTTATTAATTGAACCCCCAGCTACTTCATTAATTGCTTGTTTGCTCATATAATTCAAACCATTGTAAAAAGTTTGAACTTGTAACCAAAGTGGCAAGCCATGGTGTGGACACTTCCTCAACAAATCCTTGAATCTCTCCCAGGTGTCACACAAAGTCTCAGCGTCATTCTACGTAAATGAGGAAATATCATTCTTTAACTTCGCTATCTTGGAAGAAGGGAAGTATTTTTCTAAAAACTTTTCAGCTAAACCCTCCCAAGAAGTAAAAGTGCTAGCAGCAAATGATTTCAACCACTGCTTAAGTCAATCCTTCAGAGAAAATGGAAACAACCTCAACCTAATTGTATCATCTGAAACTCCACTGATTTTGAATGTATCACAAATTTCCAAAAAATTTGCCAAATGTGCATTAGGATCTTCATCAAGAAATCCATCAAATTGACAGGACTGCTAAACCATCTGAATAACATTTGGTTTCATCTCAAAATTATTGGCAACACCAGTCGGTCTCATGATGCTGGAATCGACCCCAGTGAGAGCGAGCTTAGCATAATCTGACATTATTCTTAGGTCCCCCATTGTTTCAAGTTCTTCTTGCTCCTCTATTTCCTCAACCACAGCTTGTTATTTCTCTTTTAGTCTCATGTGTAGAGTTCTCTCTATTTTAGGATCGATTTCTACCAAATTGAATGAACTAGCTTTGGTCATAAATGAATTAAGTCACCTGAAATATACAAGACCAAGAATAGTATTTAGAACTAAAGCAATAGTCTTTATAATTTTGCTAATATTATACAAAAGTTTCCCCGGCAACGACGCCAAAAACTTGATGGCGATATTTTTAAACTTCCACCAGGTTAAATAAACTCTAAGTCTATTATACCCTAGTTGCAAGCAAGCACACCTATCGTTCGGGCAGTATAGCATAAAAGAGGTCGATCCTACAGGGAAACTATATAATTATTAGCTCAAAAATTAACTATTGTCTAGTAAATTAAATTCCAAGGAAAACTAAAATCAAATTAAATTTAAAATTAAACTATATTAATTAATTGCAAAAAACTGGCAAAACCAATGAGAAGTAATTAATGTATTAGATATCTAAATAGAAACTCTCCCTAGCTCTTCAAGTATTTAATGAAGTACGAGATCAATCAAATCAAACAATAAATCGAGTTGACAATCCTAAAATTAGAATTAAACCTTTCTCAAGTGAATTAATCCCCTATTCCCTAAGCAAATTAAATATAATCTCTTCTTATTCAATTGGTTAAGCAAAGCATTAAGATCAAAGAAATTAAAGCCAAAAGATTTTGTAAACCTATCTCTAGTGTCCCAAGCAATCCTCAATATTCATGAATGATCAAATCCAATCAAAGGTATCTCTACTCCTTAATAAGAAATCAAATATCAAATCAACAAGCTAGCAATTGCCAATCAGAGTTTATCATAATAAATCATAAATATAACTCAACCCAAGGATGATTTGATTAAAAACTCAATCATTCAATTCATACAATCAAAACTAGGGTTCATCCCATTTAGATAATTAGAGTTTAGTTCATGGAAAATCTAAAGAACAATGAACAAGAAAGAAGATAAAAAAATCTCAAACAATCCATAGAAAAGTTCTTGAAAATCCTTTCTTTCATCTTGAATCACCTCCTTCAGATCCACTCTAGTTTTTTTCCTCCTCTTGATTTCAGCTGTAATCTCTCTTCCTCTCTTCAAAGAGTTCTCTAGATCTAGAAAAAACCCTCCAAAAGAGTTTCACACCAAAGATCCCCTTTCTTTCTCTTCGAAATGTCTTTTAAAGGTGTAAATTTTTGTCTGCATGGTCTGGTACATGCCCATATTCCAGGGCGTGTTGGAGTCTATCTCTCTCCAAAAATCAGCTTTTCAGCATGGGCTGAAATACACCCAGGTACAAGTGTGAACCCTTAATTTTTTAGCATACAACCAAACCCTAGAGGCACCTAGGCTCGGTAAACAAACCTCCGGAAGCTGAAATCGCCAAAATCCTAAAAATTGAGAATCTAAGCCTCGAGACTCGGGACCCATCCCTCAAGTCTTTAAATCATCCAAGATTGGACAATGAGCACAACGCAACTAGAATCATGTAAAACGGATATGAAACAAGCGAGAACGGGCGAAAACAGAATGAATGAGCTGAAGCGGGGCCTATGACCGCACAGGCACGTGCAATCATGTTTTTATGACCACATGTAGTTGTACGGTGATCGCATAGCCACGTGTGGTCATGTGCACTGTTTCGCGATCCCACATTGGAAAATGTGCAAATCCCCTCTAGCCCTCTCCCTATATAAACTGCACCCCCTCATCTCTCAAGGACACTCAGAGCTTGCTCACACATCCTTTGGCTTGCTTGATTAGCCTTTGCATCAAGCGAGCCATCCTCCTAAACTTGGTCCAAAAGGAATGAGCTCCTCAGTTTCTTTTTCTTTATTTCTTGCTTTGCTATTTCTCCTTACTTTACAAAGCGAGATTGGGTTGCGACTTCCCGAGCTGACCCATCGAGTCAAAGGTTCCCCGCTGTCCGAGAGAAGCTATTCGAGGCAAGTTGTCACGACCCGACTTACGAGCCGCGATGGTCCTAGGGTATGGGTAGGCGTAAGGCCACTGAAAACCCTTAGAATCCAATACTAATCTATAACCAATCATGCATATACAATTCCCATATCAGAACCCCACACACATAACTATAACAATCCAAATCATCCATTCATAAAATGTATTCCAATTACACAATACGATAGTAAGTTATATCTTACAGTCCCAAATGAATATACAATACTTAATCATCATTTACAATATCACAATAACCATGGAACTCTAGACTTGACTCTTGGAGATACATATTCATTATGATATAATCAAAATGACAAAATTGAAAACATGGACAGAGTAATCCCCAAGCGAGAAGATGAAGCTTGAGTTTTACCTCGTCTCAACCTCTATAGCACCTGAAAAAGATAAACCACTATGGGGTGAGATATAAATCTCAGTGAATACATAATAGTTCAATATGATATGCCCGCTATATACAATATAAAGTATGCAATTTGAATAGCTTCAAGGCTTTTTAGACAATATAAGCAATTAGGTAATCAAAGATATCACAATGGGATTCATTCATGGAAGAAATGAATAAATCCAATGCATAAGCAATTTAGCATATTCACTTTATTTTAGTTTAGCAGAAATCATATATTCGAGAACGGTATGTTCCCATTCACATATAGATCAAGTGTCGGCTATAAGCTTCACACACTCATCACATCAATTCAAGCAGAAAACTGATCAGGTTTTCCTGCTAGGACCCTATTCCTAGCTAAGGCGGATACACTATCCCTATCCGTCGAGCCTTCTTTACCATGTGCACATGACTGATATATACCCCACATCAGATGGGGATTTCTGCTTTAGGTATCATATAGAATTTCACAATTTATAGCAATAAGAATTCAATAACAATAGTACTCATGAATGAGTAAATATTTCAATGTGCTATCATCATATCAATAAACAATAGACAAAAGGTCTCAATAGATGGTTCAAATATCGGGTTCATGAATATA
>CATKHJ010204803.1:0-10468 GCA_949750685.1 Vernicia montana | reverse complement strand
GTTGAAAGTTTGCATATGTTGTTATTGTTGTCTAGATACATTGAACCTGAGGTGGTTTTATTGGTTAGATTGAGAATTGACTTGAGACTTGAGCATTTACCTATTTATATTACAGACCACATGGTAGACCATAAATTGTGACAATTTGCATATCTAATAACTTCCAACTTCAGGAATGGCAACGCGGAAAACGATACTAGCTAGATTCATTGCATCTAGACGCTTCACTAATCCATCTTCTATTTTTTTTTTTGTTTTTGTCATTATTTCTATTATAACTATTTATCATCAACTCAGACTTTCTTTTTCAGTTTTGGCAAAAAAAAATTTCCAACATTTCTAAAATACAATAATATTGAAAAAGGCCATATATTTGTAATAGTATTTTTTAAAAAAAAAAATTGTTAATCTAAAAAAAGAAGTGTAATTTTGTATTTCAACCATCTCAATTTTTGTTAGATGAAGAAAAATAAATTCAATATTATAGTATATTTCATGAAATTTATTTAAAACTTTTCTCATTTTGAAATAATCCTAATGTGATATTTTATCTTCAAATTGAGGTGGTGAAATAATATTGAAATTTTAAGAGGATAATGATTTTATTAAAATATTTAAATAAAATTATATATATATATATATTTTTATTTTTAATAATCATATAATCATAATTTTTGATTATTTTAATTTTAAAATTAAATAATACTTTATAAATAAAAATAATTGAGAAAATAAAAAAATTGTATAAATTCTAAAATTCAATGTTTTTAAATGCAAATTTTATTTTTTTAATCCCAAAAAAATAAATAATAAAAAAAAACTATAAGTTTCACCAAAAGATTGCTGGCAAACAAAATGTGTGTTGGTTGCGAAATTGTTTTTCCAAAACGTATATTAAAAAAAAAAAAAAAAAGTTAATTAATTAGCGAAAAGAGGAAATATGCTTGACGCGAATAAAATTAGGAAAGCGTAGGTGGCGTTGATGAGGAGGCCAAGTCTCAGTGAGTTGGGTGTCCGGTCCTTGTTCCACAATAAATACTCTCCTTCACCACCTCCCCCATTCCCTTCAAACCAGAAGAGGAGAGATTCAGAGACACAGAGAGATTCAGAGACAAATCTAAGCTAAACTTTCATCGTTTAGCTTTTGTTACTCTCTTCTGCGCTCATTATATTCAATATCTCAGCTCTCTCTCTCTCTCAGATCAGTGCACTTCCTCGCCCATTTTTTACGCTTGATCTTCCATCTCCTCTGTAAGAATCTCAACTTCCGTCATGTTTCCTTTTCCTTGCCTATGCATGTCTTCTTCTTTTATTGATTGCGGTTTGTTCAAACAATGTCGGTGATTGTATTTTATTTAATTTGTTTATCCTCTTTTCCGAATCTCCTGTTTGGGTGGAATAGAAAGGAAAAGAAAAATATGAAGATTAATTTTATCTAGCTTTTTAAGTGAACACTGAAAAGAAATATGGTTACAAAGAAAAGTTTAGTCTATTATAAATTTATGTTTATTCTATGATGGTTGTGACCATATCTTTCAATAAAATGTTCTGTGAATTTATTATTAGTGAAAATAGACTTGCTGTGTTTGGTTTGGTGAGAAATGAAGAGAAAAGAAAAGAAATGGAGAGAAATCAGAGAAATGGAGAGAAAAGAAAAGAAATGTAGAGAAACCATTTCTTTTTTTTTTTCTCTCCATTTCTCTCCAAACCAAACAAAGGGTTAACAATCTAAACCCCTTATGCTCCAATTGTACAGTCCATGATTGGGACACCTTGGACAAGAGTTTAACTGCAATTAGATTGGGATAGGACATTTAACTGCCATTAGATTTGGGATAGGAGAGATGAAAGCTAGAAGAATGTAGGAAATTTACCTTAAAACTAGATCTGGGTTTCTATAATGACTGATATGTAACAGGTAATAAAATTGTTGCCCCAAGTTATTAGTCTTCACTGTTTTTTGATAATGCTTATTTCACCTTATATATATATATATATTTGGAATTATGGAATAGTAATGAAACTTTATTCCTCAGGAATTATAGGAAAATGGTGTTCTGGGTTTTTGGCTATGGTTCATTGGTGTGGAACCCGGGATTTGAATATGATGAGAAAGTGATAGGCTTCATCAAGGATTACAGGCGTGTATTTGATCTTGGTATGTTTTTATTAGCATTCGTACATTCAATTATGTACCTTTGATTATGGATATTTATAATTTTAGCTTTACATTTTAAAATTTGATTGTTTGACTTTGTATTCACATCTTCTGTATGCCAGCATGTATTGATCACAGAGGTACACCTGAACGTCCTGCAAGAACTTGCACTTTGGAAAATGTTGAGGGATCCGTTTGTGTAAGTAAATTTTGCATTTTACCTAATTTTGGCAGTGAAGAAGATCAATCAAATATATTAATTAATCCTTCTTAATAATTTATTGTTTCAAATAGATCTGTATTTTCCCTCATTTCTTATTTTCCGTTCCTCTTTTTTATAGTGGGGTGCTGCTTACTGTGTTCGTGGAGGACCTGAAAGGGAAAGACTAGCAATGGAGGTATATGCTTTTGTTTCCTTTTCGACTTTAAACAAGTACAGGTTTAGCTGAGTGGCATTATTATGTGCATTTTGCTTATTAAAATAAGCATTTAGAAGTGGATAACCTTACTTGTTTGAATCAGCAATGTTGCTTTACTATCCTTATCCTTGATTTGTTGAGTAGGCAAACATAATCCATCGTGTTGATTTGCATTTGTCTTGAATGCAGACTGATGATTTCTTTCTTTCTTTTTTTTTCTTCCCCTGCAGTATCTGGAGAGGAGAGAATGTGAATATGATAAAAAAACCCTTGTAGACTTTTACAAGGTGAGCTGATGGTTTATCTTACTGAAGTCTTATGCCTGTAATAGTCAATATGGATACCTATGCTTGTTCTTTTATTCCTGTTTTCTTATTTCAAGTCTTGTGTTTCGTTTTATCTAGGAAGAGGATCACTCGCAGCCTGCTCTAACAGGAGTCATAGTGTAAGTTATTTGATTGGCAACTGTTCAAACCATTGTTCAATTACAAAGAGAATGCGAGTACAGTAACACTGATATATTTTCTTCTGATGCAGTTTCACATCCACTCCAGATAAAATATCAAACAAGTACTACTTGGGACCTGCCCCCCTGGAGGAAATGGCTAGGTATATTGGATTGGCCTATTTAATTCCATTTTTCAACTATGGTATTTTTTCTGTGAAGAGCTGTCCAAGAGCAATCAATCATTTATTCTTATTTACCATTTTAGGCAAATTGCAACTGCATATGGACCTTGTGGGAACAACAGAGACTATCTGTTTTTACTAGAGAAAGCCATGTACAATATTGGTAAGAATCATTATATTAAAGATGCCAATCATAAAACTTGAATGTATGATATTAATTGTATCATCAAAATTTTGATTCGTTCCAAATTTTCGAGTGCTGAATTACTTATCTAACAGGTCATGAGGATGACATGGTGATTGAGCTGGCAAATGAAGTGAGGAAGGTACTTGGAATTGTAGAAAATGGGATTCCCAATAAGAAGAAGATGGCTGCTCTGTCCCACATTCTTCTCAAATCCCATATACCAGCCATTCAACTGCATCCACTTCCAGAAGCCGTTGCCCTGGACTCTTAAAAATATAGATGACCAAATAATTGAAGGAAATACAGAGCAGAGCTCCACTAACTTGATTACACTCCTAGAGAATCATCCGTTGGTTGTTTTTTAGCCTCTACCAAAACAACTCGTATTATTTTTTTATTTTTCCATTGCTTTCAGTTAGCAGTCTATTTAGCCTTTTAGCAATGCCACTTCTCTTACCTTAGTGTAGGTTGAGTTCAGCCAAAATATGGCATCTTTATGAAACGGTTACTGGTACTTAGCCAAATGGCTGAGAAAAATATTTGTTACTCTATTGGCTAAGGGCCACCACAGCATAATGCTAATTTTGATTTTTGACAACAATGAAACGACATCACTGATGTTTCCTTCCTGTTTGCTTCGAGGTGCATGCTTTTGTTGCCCAGTTTGTATTAGCTTATAAATTGAATACCTATAAAACAAAGAAACCAAGTGATAAATTGTTGAGCTTGTTTGTGTTTGGATCAAGAGCGAATGTAATGCCAGTTGAGGAGCTGTGAATGTGTTGTATCCAGTTTTGATTGTTTTTTCTGTCGAGTTGCATAAGGCGGGGACGTGATATTGGTTGCGAATAGCAGCAAACTGCGTTGAGAAGCCTTTTTACCATGACCATATATGCATTTAAAAAATAATAATGCTTCCTCTATTCCATAAAAAAATAGGTTTATTTTGATTTTTTTTTTTGAAGAAAGGTTTATTTTGATTTAATATACTGTTTCCCATTGGCTGACTTTCCTTTTTGTTTCAAATTATAGCCTTGCATTATTGATAGAAGCAATTGATTGATGATATATGTATCAATGAAAAGACATTAAATAGGAGTATATTGAGAAATCAATAAGTGAATTACTCTTTTTTTTTTAATGGAAGTTAATTACTCTTTATAATTTATGGTAAATAAAAAAGAAAAGTGAATCTATTCTTTTTTTTAATGGAAGTTAATTACTCTTTAGAAAAGGAAATGGTTATAATTTATAGTAAATAAAAAAGAAAAGTGAATCTATTTTTATAGGTTGGAAGGAGTAATAAATTACCACGATTTATAATCTGACGGTAAATATATATTTTTCTAGATAATATATTCAGAATCGATGTCCCCTTTCAATGCTCAAAAAAAAATAAAAAAAAAAATACCACGATTCACCATCAAAAACTAAACAAATTTGAAAATTTAATGCTTCTTCACTTCTTTCATTTTTTTCACTTCTCCCACATTATATTTTGCTTTCGTTTTTGAATGAATATTTAATTTATTAATTAATTTTTTATTATATGAAAGCCATATATAATATATATATATTTTTAGTTGATCCATATATAATAAACTTGATACCTATATATTCTTTGTATTAATATTTCAAATTATCAAAAGGTAATATTTAAATTTAATAATTATTAACAATTTTTTTTAACATTAGAGAAGGAGAATCGAACATGAATCTATTGTTCATGCTATATATGTACTTGTCAATATATTATACCTAAGTGTGCAATAGTTACCATATGTTAAGATATTTTAAGTTAATATATGTGTGTGTGTGTGTGAAGTATTAATGACTGGTATATTAGGAAAATACTAACAAAATTTATTGTTTTAATGAGGGAGTTTTTGAAATTGAAAAGGGTAAAATTACTTTTTAATATTTATCTTAATTATTAAGTTAGTATTAAACTATTAATACATCCTCAACATTTCATTTCATCAACTATTTAATCCTTATGTTAAATTTTTCATTACATTAAACAATAAATTACTATTTTTGTGATTTGTTAAAATACAACTCCTAATTAATAAATTATATACAACTTTAGAGATTAATTAGTAATTTACTTTAAATATCAAAGACTAAATAGTATTTTATTCTAACATTTTTTATATCTTTGACTTATTTGTTTTTCAATTTTTGAGTAAAAATAATTAATATAAGAATTAAATAGTTGAGAACAGGAAATGTTGAGATCATATATTAATTTTATTTTTAAAATAGAGATCCTAATTTATAATTAGATGAAATCTCAAGACTAAATAGCAATTAACCTAATTGAAAATTGGGTCTAAATAAAAAAAAATTGAAAATTGGGTCCAAACGGGCTATGAAAATTGGGCCCAAAAGGGCTGTGGAATGCAAACTTCAATATCTAAGTGGCAGTGCAAATTTAAAAATATTATTGACAACAATTCAAGTGATTAAGGGCATTTGGCAAAAAAAAAAAAAAAAAAAAAAAAAGTAATTAAGGGCTATGTAGTTTTTTTTTTTACTTAGATATAAAACAAAGATTTACTATTAAAATTTATTTAGTTATTTTGTTTAGTATCTTTTAAATTTATATCACACATTAATGAATTTATTTGTTACCTAAATTTATTTATTTATTTTTTTGGTACAGGTGATAGGTGTCTCCAAACCATTGATGTAAGATTAATTCTATTCGAATCGGATAGGATAAAACACTATTTCAAGAGTTCTAAATTTACTTTTTTTAACACATCATATAGAGATTAATAAAATATTTTGTATCAACAATATACAATTTTAAGGTTAAATAATAATATAAATTAATAAAATAGTAAGAAATTTATGATCGACACATCAATAAATATTTATTGTTATACAATATTAAGGGGTGTTTGATAACTCAACTTATTACTTAATTTAATATTTTTAATACTTATTAATTTTAAGATGGTTTAATAACATAAAATAATCTCAATTTAAAATTTTCAATTAAATAAAAAATTATTTAAAATGATAAGTGAAAATATTTGATTTAAAATTTATACTGAACACGTTTTACTACTGAGTTTTTAAATTTTTTTTATTAAAGTGACTTTTATACTCTTAGCATATTTTTAAATTTCTTATTAATTTTTTTATACTCATTTATTAATTTTTGTAATACTCATTTAAAATTTAATAATGTTTATTTTTTAAAAATTTATGAGAAATATTATTCTAATATGATTATTGCTTCTAAATTTTTTTATTTATAATTTTTATTTTTTTAAATTTTAAAACTGTATTTATAGTTAAAACTTAAATATTAATATCACATAATTAATTATATTCAATAAGAAAGTTTAATAATTTTTAATAATAACAGTTATCAAATAAATTAATTATATTCAGCGTTTAAAATTTTTAATATTTATTATATTCGGAAATTAAAACTCAGAATTTTTTTTTAGCCTTAATTTTCAATTTTAACAAATTTCACTTAATACAATACAAAATAAAATTATCAAAATTAAAATATATATATAATTTTTTATTTTTTTTTTTGCTGGGACAAGGAAGGATAGAATAGGCTTGAGGAGGAAGTCAGATCACTAGGCATCGAAGAAAATATAAAAGCCCTTTCTGGCTTTGCTTCACTGATCCTTGTTATTTTCGATTAAACTTTGAAATTTCTTTTCCCAACCTAATCCTAATGGATCTCCAGGCTCCTCACTCCATGGGCACTACTATTATCGGCGTAACCTATAACGGCGGCGTCGTCCTCGGTGCCGATTCTCGCACCAGCACTGGTACTTTTTTCGATTTGTTGTTTATGTTAATAAAGCTTATATGGATTGATTGATGATTTTTGAGTTTGACAAAATTTCATAAATCTGTGGTGTGACTACTTTTTAGGGATGTATGTTGCTAATAGGGCATCGGACAAAATTACTCAGCTCACTGACAATGTCTACATTTGCCGTTCTGGATCGGTATTATTTCCATCTCGCAGTAAATTGATAATGATTGTTACTAGTGTGGCTAATTTCATCATCATGGTCTCTTCTCTTGCAGGCTGCAGATTCCCAAATTGTGTCTGACTATGTGCGTTACTTTCTTCATCAACACACGTGAGTTTTTTCACCTCAAAATTTTTTTTCCAGACTTATGATTTTGTCATAAACTCACCCTAATTAAATTAATTATAATAAAATTGAATTGAATCCTAACTGGGATTTTGTTTTGGCTATGATTTGCTCACCTGTTTGTGGGAGATGTGAATTGGTGTTTTGGAATATGCATTAGTCCACATTTAGTGAATGTATGAATAATCTTACTAATTTCTTTTACTCAGTTTGTGTTGAAATTCTGTTGCCATGTGAACCATGCTTCCTGCTTGCATTTAGAATACAAGGTTTTCTGACATTCACCATGAAAATTTTTGGCTATTGATGAATCTCTACGATCTATTACTATTACTGCTTAAGGTTTCAGTAGGTGGTAATTTAATAGCATGTTGCATGGATAAAACTAGGATGCTGGGTAATTGTCAAAGTCTAGATAACGACCCTGGTGTTACTTTACAATTTTGTTGATTTAAAGGCTTAGGTATTGTTCATGTCATATGTTTTGTGGAGCTTTGATTTGATTACCAAAATGCAAGAAATATCCTTAAATTTCATATTCTAGTGTCAAATGCCATCATTCACAAGTCTTTGTACTTGTAATCTATAATTCCTGTCATGAATGACTTGACATCTGTGTCTTACATGATGATGGTCAATGTGTACTATATCAGCCATTTTATATTGGTATTTCAATCTTTTGATTCAATTTTGCCTATTACGTGTCTGTGGTTTGGAATCACAAATGTCTCATCCCTTCTTGGTCGATATGGGCAATACACACTGTTCTGGACGGTTTCATGATGTGATGATGAGGTATAGCTCGAGGAGGAGGATTGAGAGACAGCAGCATCCCTGTTTTGGGCCAACTCTTTCTTTATTTATTCTTTCTGTTTTTTGTATGAATTTCCTCTTAAAACCCTAAATCTTATTTCAGCCTCGTTATGAAACCTTACTTGTGGGCTCTTCTTTTGAAGTCCTATTTAGGCTGGGTTTCACCTTTTCTTAGTAGAACAATCTATAAACCTATTTATATTAAAAACATTTGTTTTACAGAATCATTGGCTTAATAGACAATTTTTAACATTGTTGATATTACCATTGTCAATTTTGACTAGTTTGATTGTGCTAAGCTGCAACCAATACTGTTATTTAAAATCCTGTTCAACATGCTTATCCATTTTTTATTGTGCGAGTTTAGTGAAGATTGGAATGTTCTATCCGGCACTTAGTGATGAGTTCGCAGGATGTTAATCATCTGTCATGATTTACTTGTCCTGTATGTTTGCATTTCTGAATAACCAATTACTCTTTATGTACAGAATACAGCAGGGACAGCCTGCAACTGTCAAAGTTGCTGCAAATCTTGTTCGGCTACTATCATATAACAATAAGGTTTGTATTTACTTTACTCTCGGATGGGAGCCAAGGGAGGGAAAGGGTGGGGAGACGGGGTGTGACGTTGCAATTTTGGTTTCTTTATTATGCATTATTACTTTGCAGTATTCACAAAGTTTGATTTTTCATGCTCATGCTTGACTTTTTATAATTTGTGTTGCAGAATCACCTGGAAACTGGCCTAATAGTTGGTGGATGGGACAAGTATGAAGGTGGTAAAATTTATGGAGTTCCTCTTGGTGGAACCATAATAGAGCAGCCTTTTGCTTTAGGAGGTATGTATTCTTCTCCCTTTTATTTTATGAATGAGGGTCCCAACCCTCACAAAGTAGGGGGAGCCTCATGCACTGGGGACGGGCACATGAATTTGATGTTGAAGCTTAATTACATTCACCATTAACTGTGCATTTCAGTTGACATGATTTGGTCTTGATTTAACTTTAAATGCTTTATAATATGCGATGTAACTTATAGCTTGCTTTTCTTCTATGATAATGGTGAATTTTTTTTTTGGCTTACAATTTTATTTTTTCAAGATGACATTTACACTTGGTTATGTCCTCTCGGCCTGTCAATGTATACATTTTTTAAAATACTCCTTTGAATATGGAAACAATTTTGAATTGCCTATTACTTTTGTAATTAACAACCTATGATTCTGGGATTATATTTTAAAATATGATTGATGCAAGTAGAAAAACTTATTAGTGCTATGTTATTACTAGAATGTTATAGTAGTTGACATAATGATGGGTTTTTCAGGATCTGGTTCCAGTTACTTGTATGGATTCTTCGATCAAGCATGGAAAGAAGGAATGACAAAAGATGAAGCTGAGGTATGTAGCTGTTAATGCAAATGGAAAAATTAGTTAATACCTTGGAACATATTGGTGATGGATGATTTGGATGTTTGATTGGACTTGACTCCTAGTTATGACTTGTTAAGTCATATCTATGCAAGTAAATAAATTTGTGTCTAAGCTTTGATTATTGCAAATACTTGCAGCAATTAGTTGTAAAGGCAATTTCCCTGGCAATGGCAAGAGATGGTGCTAGTGGTGGTGTTGCCCGTACTGTCATTGTAAGACTACCTTTGTGACTAAACCAATATAGCAAATTTGATGTTTACAATGCACATAAAACTCTTAACCCCTTTGGTCTTTGGTGTGGTGTTTTTGCAGATTAACTCAGAGGGGGTGACCAGAAACTACTATCCTGGTGACACACTTCCACTGTGGCATGAAGAGTTGGAGCCTCAGAATTCACTGTTGGATATACTAAATGCCTCTGGTCCTGAGCCGATGAACATATAATGAAGTGGAAGAGATGCCCAGTCATATTTTAGTATTTTCCCTACATTTGGTTTTCTTTGTTATAAAATAGGATGTTTTTAATGGCTCTGGAAAAACAGTTTGTATTTGTTCGAACTTGGGACTTAAATGACATGGATTTCAGACGTTCACTTTATCGTTTTGTTTGTTTGGTTAGGCAAGCTATCACCTCTTTCACCTGAATTGATAATTCGTATATTACTTGCCAATCTCCATTACTCGAATGG
>CATKHJ010204756.1:20000-27068 GCA_949750685.1 Vernicia montana | reverse complement strand
ACTATTGATGAGTATGTGATGAAAAGAATAAGTGTGTATGTGCTCAGGTTCTGATCTTGGGATATGATATGTGATAATATGATGGGATGATTACAGTTTTATTGCATGATATGATATTGGATTGTTTAGTATGTATGGGTTCTACGGGTTTTCGATGGCCTTATGCCTACCCATACCCTAGGACCGTCGCGGCTCAGAAGTTGGGTCGTGACATACATGAACCAAATTGATATTTCTACTTGATATTGATATGATACCATGTTTATTATTTCATTGATACCATATTTATTGTATACCTATTTGATTATTGAACCCAAAAGCAGAATTTCCTAATTCTGATGTGGGGTAAAACATCAGGCATTGTGCACAGTGTATAGTCCGGTGGATAGAGGAAAGTATCCATGTCCTAGCTAGGGAGAGCTTGTTGTCCTAGCCGTAAGATCTGATCAATCTTGTGTATTGGAAAGGGTATGCTCCGATAAGATGAGCCTCTACCTCGATATTGATATGATTGGAAAGTGCTATGCCTCAGTTCTTGGTAATGCCTTTGAGCATAATACCATTATATGAAGAACGTTAAGACATAGTTACTTGATATTGTATGGTACTGACATGATTCTGCCATACATGATATGTTATTGATATTGCCTCCAATCGATTGATATTATTGAAACGATTGGATATTGAATTTGAACCAAATGTTTATTGATATTAAACCTATTGTTTATTGATGTTAAACCAATCGCTTGATATTATTGAACCGTTAGTTATTGATATTGATTGATATGAACCGTGAACTATTATTGTAAACCAACCTTGAATCACTAAGCTTCACAGGTTATGGTAGTATAATCTTTACTCACTGCCTTATCTCATTATCGATTCTATTTTTTTCAGGTGAGCTTTAATTTATCGGTTAAGTTCCTGAGGCGTTCTTCTTATCCATCCCTCAGAAACTCAAGTGATTAATGTAATAGCTCATTTTCTATTAAATCTTTTTGTATAGATGATTATTCAAATATAGATGCTTCATGGTAATGTATTGAATCGTATATGTAAAAAAATAGTCTTTTGGGCCTTCTAACATTAAATTATTATAAGATGATAATTTATTTGAATTATGAATGATATTGATGAGAATGGAATTGCATAGTTGTTTGGTTCTGATCTTGGGAGATTGCATGATATGGTCATAGATGATGGATTGATGAGGTTCCTACGGGTTTTCGGTGGCCTTAAGCCTACCCATGCCCTAGGATCATCGCGGCTCGGAAGCCGGGTCGTGACAATTTAATTATAGATACGTCTCAATAGTTTACAAAAATAACTCTTTACTCTGCCATCATTATATTCATAACCAATGCTTGTAACTCTTCACAACTGGAGTTTCAGATCTAGTGCACGCTTCTTATTGCTACCATCCTTCTTGTTGTTATTGTCCTTATTACCACCACTAGCCTTCCTACTATTAATGTTTTAGGGATTCTAGAACACCTACGTCATCAGTGGATCATATTGGGGCACAAAGTTTTCCAATTGGTCAATCAATTGATCAACAGTTGTAACAGAGATTATGATGAAACTTAACTGAGAAGAGAGAAGGAACATAATGACAGATTGAGAGAAATTTTATCTCTCTAGCTGCAGCTAATGAGAGTGGAGATAGAAATGGATGAGTGATAGAATTTAGGGTTAGGAATAACATTATATATCAATGATACGAAATGACTTTTTCATCCTCAATATAATGATAAGGTATAATACATTAGTTAACTGAACTAAAGGGCATTCTGGTAATCTCGATGAAATTGTTAAATTACTAAAAACCTATTAAAACGACGTAGTTTTAATGACTGAGATACATATTGCTTAAGGACTTTTAGGTCAATTCAAACCTATAGTGTAAAAAAATATATTAAAATTTAGCTAATTAAACTTGCCCCAATGCTTTAATAATAATAATAATAATAATAATAATGATTATTTGATGATTAAAACGACGTAGCTTTCTTACCTTCATATTATTTATTATTATTATTATTATTATTATTATTATTATTATCTATCTGACTTATTATTATTATTACTATTATTATTAATATTATTATTATTATTATATAAAAAATTAATCAATATATAAAAAATTAACAAAAAAAAATTTCTTAGCATTTATAACAAAAAAAAAATAAATAAATAATTACTTTTATTTGGAGGGAATTTAATATGCAAATAAGCATTATTCCCTCCTTAACTAAGAAAAAAGATCTCCAAAATTTTCATATGGTGCTAGTATATCCCGCCACTCTCCCTCTCTCTACCATAAGCTGCCCCTACCCCTATCTTCTTTGTATTTTTTTCGTTCTTATTTCTTCTTCTTCTCTTTATCTCTTTATTTTATTTTTTTTCTTTTTCTTTTCCCTGTCGATTCTTCTTTTTATTTGATTATGCCCCTGTATAAATTTTTGATTTTATTAATTGTAGTGGATGACTACTGATCTCATATGTTGCTAGGATACGATAGCGACGGGGATGGCGATAGATGAGCAGACGCTACTGTGTACTGGACGATTGGCTAGGGGCTTGCAAGGATCGCTAAGCGTGGTGCAAACGCTGGTGAGGAGCTTGGGAGGATGGTCGCTGAAGTTGCAAGCCTGAGTAACGCTGATGGAACTCGTTTGGCTTCAAATGGTGGAGATTCATATTCAAAGCTAAGTTTTTATTTTCTTCTTTTTATTTTTGTTTTTCATGTTTAATTTCTTTCCGTTTCTCAAGTATTATCAGGTAACTTGTTAACTGGTTTTAATTTTTTTTTTTTTTTGTTCCTAGGTAAATTATATTATGGACCCAGGTCCATTTAGCATTGTGGACCAAGGGAGAGACCAACTATAATTAAGGAGAAAAAAAAGGAGGGACCAACTGAATTTAAGGAGAAAAAATAAAAGGGGACCACTAAATTACCAATTATAAAAATCACGTTTTTTTTTTTTTTTTTTTTTTTTGCTGGAGAATAATTATATGGGTAATATTAAAAATAAATACTATTCTTTTTTTTTGAAAAAAAAATTGGATTCTTTTTTTTATGAGTTTCTAATTTTGGTAATTATAATTTCAACAAATTTTTATTAAATACGGATTGATAAATTTATATGACAAAATTGAGAGTAATTTAATCTCAAATTTTAAATTACAGAAATTTAAAATTATTTTTTAAAATTTTAATTTAATTTAATTTGATGATTTAATATTTTTTAAAATATTTAAAGCACTTATTTCAAAAAAATATATTTAAAGCACTATATGTGATATTAATAGTCTATTAATTTTCAAATTAAATGTGATATTTTTTGTTGAGCAAAAAACTATCAGTGTGCTTTTTCGTTCTGAAAAAATAATCAGATGCAAATATCATTATAAAAGTTGCAGGTTTATTATATATAACCTGCAAGTTCATTATATATAACCTACAGGTTCATTTGAAAATAGTTAAATGTTCATTGGAGTACAATGACATGTTCTTTTTTTTTTTTTTTTTTTTTTGCATATAGTGCAGATTCATTTATGAGAAGTTACAGCTTCATTTAACATTGATAATAGGTTTATTGAAAAATAATTCCTACAGTTCACAAATGATGAACATACATCATATATTTGATGATAAAAGTAGCAGGTTCATTATATATAACCTGCAGGTTCATTTGAGAATAGTTAAAAGTTTATTGGAATACAATGACAGGTTCATTTCTGAAAAGTTACAACTTCATTTAGCAATGGTAACAGGTTCATTGAAGAACAATTCTTACAGTTCACAAATGATGAACTTACACTATATATTTGATGAAGCTATAAGCAATATTTAATGATCATGTTGCTTATATATGATGAACCTAAAGTTTTTATTTAATGAAATTATCACAGTGAATCTAATAGTTACAAATATGAATAATATAAATAATTTATCATGCATATAATTGTGTCAATTTCATTTAGTAATGGTAACAGGTTCATTGAAGAACAATTCCTGCAGTTCACAAATGATGAACCTACACCATATATTTGATGAATTTATAAGCAATACTTAATAATCCTGTTGCTTATAAATGATGAACCTACAGTTTTTGTTTAATGAAACTATCATGATGAATCTAATAGTTACAAATATGAATTATATAAATAATTTATTATGCATATAATTGTGTCAAATATATAGTCACTAAGTTTTTAATTTTAATTTATGATTATTCAACTTAAAATAGGTTAATAGTACTTCAACATCATATAATGACAAAATCTATTATAATTTATATTAAAAATATAATATATATATGAAGAAAATGTTGAGTTATTGAAAATATAGCTCCACATGCAAACGTGATGTAAAATTATAAAGTGAATATTCATTTGTTATTAGTGTTAGGTTCATTAAACATAAACTTTAGATTCATTACCAATAAAGTGTATATTCATCTGTTATTAGTGTCATGTTCATTAAACATAAAGTTTAGGTTCAGTACTTATAAAGTGTATATTCATATGTTATTAGAATCAAGTCGATTAAAGATAAAATTTAGGATCATTACTTTTTTCACATAAAAAAAGAAATCACTTCAGTTATACATAAAAGTCACTTTAATGCGAATAAAAAAAAATATTATCTTCATACCTAATAATTTTTTAGCACAATTAAAATTATTGATTTTAATTTTGTATATGTGCAAATATTACGTAATCAATAAGTAAATACTAATAAAAAGTCAGAAACATTGAATCTTATACCTATATAGGATGTTTATACTTATTATGTACAAAATAATAATACTAACGTACACTTAATTAATTTTGTTGTTGGTGATTGTGAAATAATGATTTTTTCAATTATAAAATATCATTATAAAAATAATAAAATTGAAATATTAAATGAATTATTATATCAAATAAAATTATGATAAATTAATAAATCAATTAATAAAAATATAAATGATTAACATTAAATATAAATATATTTTTTAAAAGAATAAAAATATAAATAAAATATAAAAAAATAAAATAAAATTTTAGATTTGCAAAATATAACTATCAGCAAAAAAGGTAGGGACTAGTAGTGAATATGAAGAAAAAAAATTGAAAAAAAAAAGAAACTGAAAGTGTGTACTCGTGGATCTGGTTCCACCATGCATGATGGACCCAAATATACCGTATAACAATTCTGGAAGGAGTATATTTTATCCTTGGATCTTCAATATAGATTTCAACAATCTTTATTTCCTTAAAAATGTATTTCATAATATATGGGAAGTGTTAAATGAAATGACAATATTACTTACACTACACTTAAAAATTTTATTTGAATTTTACACTTTTTTTTATCTTATTATTTATTTAATTATCTTTAATTTATAATAATTATTCAACAAATATCTTCTACTATTGAGTTAATAGTTTTTTTTTTTTTTACATTTTATTAGTTTATTTATTTATATATATACATACATATTTTTCCATTTTTTCTATATTATGGTTAATGGTGTGTTTATGTATTTTTTTAGTTATATAATTTTTATATTTAATAAATTTTAATGTAATAGTATAAATATTAAAATTAAATTTATTTAAATTTTACACTAACAAAAAAACTGAAAATATTTATAATTAATAATTAAAGACATTATAACCTGTAAAATTATATGAGTAATATAATCATTAAATAAATGAAAAAAATAAGGTGAAGTGTATTTAAAAATTTTGGAGTGTGTTTAACCAATCCCATGATATATAAGGCAAGTGATTTTGTCGAGAATCTGCTGTAATAATGTAAACAAATCCTCTATTAAAAAAAACATGTAAACAAATCCTAGCTACCATAACTAGGGAACCTGAAATTTCAAACAATTAATA
The DNA here is from genome assembly GCA_949750685.1 of Vernicia montana. Taxonomy (NCBI): domain Eukaryota; kingdom Viridiplantae; phylum Streptophyta; class Magnoliopsida; order Malpighiales; family Euphorbiaceae; genus Vernicia; species Vernicia montana. The sequence goes on along the minus strand of CATKHJ010204756.1, from coordinate 21,176 downwards.
TATATATATATATATATATATATATATATATATATATATATATATATATATATATATATATATATATATTTCTAAAATAGCCTAAAAAACATTATAGAACATAATATCTGGGAACAAAATAGAACATTATAGAACCTTTGTTTTGCTTAGGACATTTCAGGTTGATATTCTTCTTCTTCAGCTGCTAGTTCCTCTTGAGGATCCTTTTAATTGTTACTATTCAGTTCTGAATCTGTATTATTTTTTGTTCTATTATATACTTTTAGTCTATTTTTCAGTTGTGTGTACCTTGAAGTTTTTAGAGTTTTTTCACATATCATTATGATGCTTAGATTTTTTTCGGGTGTATTCAGATTAGTCTATTGGCTCGAATAGCTGCATCTCGATACATGTTTTTCCCCATTTAATATTACCTTAATAAAATATCTCTTATTATCAAAAAAAAAAAAAAAAAAAATCTGGGAAAAGAGTCAAACAAATTAATATTAATCCTTCTTAATATAGATTTTTTTTTGGCTTTATTTCCATAATTATCCAACGCCTAGGATTATACATAACAAAGCCAGCCTAGTGATTTTGTTCAATAATTTAACCATTTGCTTGAAACACCAGTAAATAAAAACTAAAAATAAATATATAAATCATTCATTAGTTGTACTTGCCTTATATATTTTTATGTATTAATTAATTAACTCGTTTATGATTATTTTTAGACTCTTTTTATAGTGTATCTGATTTACAGATAAATTTAAATTTATAATCGTTAGATCGCTTATTTTTAATATTGACCATTAGATAAAGCTCATTTATAACCATCAATATTAAAAATAAGCGATTTGATGGTTATAAATTCAGATTTATTTATAAATCAGTGCTCCATAGAGGGACTCTTATTTTTATTACTACATTATATATAGTTTTCTCCAAAATTCACTTACCACATGAATATGAAGAGTTATTCTCTGTATTTGTACTTTGGAACGTTTGCTTGCATATGGCTACCAAATGTTATGCAAATGGGTTTTTGCTCTCCACTAAATTTTCACAGGTTCGAATTTTATTTTTTTTTTAATATTTTTCGTTTTGAGATGAAGAATTTAATTAACTTAATTGATTGAAAAACAAAATATAATTAAGAAGTATAGTATTTAATATAATTTTTCTTGTGAACAAATT
>CATKHJ010204756.1:0-15000 GCA_949750685.1 Vernicia montana | reverse complement strand
TTAAAAGCAACATTGCGAGACAACGTCAATCGGATAACTCCAAAGGCTTGCCTATCTAGAAGGTTCCATTCTTCCTCCTTCATAGACTCTGGCTTCATCCCTGAGAGAGGTTGATACAGATTTTTCTGATACAGATAATCTTCTATCTGCATTTTCCAGAACCTAAAATCTGCTCCATCAAACTTCTCGAGTTTCACCTTCCCTTCATCTGCGGCCATTGCTCCCACTCAAATCTGACTTCCTCTGAATCTTTTCTGTCAATTCTTATGAATCACTATATATGAGAACACCACTATTGACAGACTGATACTGCATGTAAAATTTCACTATTCACTATTCATGTGAATAGTAACTGTACGTATGAACAGTACCTCTATGAATAGTAACTGTACGTATGAACTGTAACTCCTGTGAATAGTAACTGTAAATAGTATCCTGCTACAGTTCCGAGTTGAGTTCAAATAGTAAAACCACCTTCCAACAGTAAAATCATGGACAAATGAACAGTCAAACTAGGCACAAATTCATTTCAAATTTGTGTTTACTATTCACCAAAATTTTAATTTTACATTCGTTTCAGAAACGGATCACACCAAAAAATTCGTCGTATTTTTCTCTTCTGTGCAGTATATTTCTTTTATCGAAATATGATATTGCCCCAGACAGCGGTCCCACTAAAATTTCCTTTTTTACCCCAAAATAGGAACCAGAAGCTCTGATACCAGTTGTTGGGAATTTTATGTGAATTCCCTATATGTCAGATTTATGAGAGAGAGCAAAAATAATAAACAACACACAAAATTTACGTGGTTCGGCACAAACTTGCCTACTCCACGGCCTGCTGCAGATCTTTCACTAAAGAGAGAAAATATACAGTGTTTACAATACTCACAACTCAAGAAAATTTCTCTCAATTTTTCCTCAACAAATTTCACTATTTTTTCTTTCTGCACCTCACCACACTCTATTTTACAACTTTTTAGTGTATCTAAAAACTATGAAATGAGGGTTGTATTTATAGGCTTCAGAGAAAAATTTAGTTGTTGAAGATGGTTGGTGAAAATGGTTGGTAGCCTATTTCTTTGACAAACAAAAGAAAACGTGTTGGTTTTTTTTTTTTTTTTTTTCTTCTTTTGAAAGCCGCATTCTTTGACAAATCTAACCTCACAACTTAGCTTAAATAAAATTAAGGAATTAAAGCTCATCTATTCTTTAGTAGCCGAAAACATATACATACACATAACTCTAACCTTATTCAAGTTTATAATTTGATTTTTAATTGATCATACATCAAGCCCAAGCATGATTTAATCTAATTTATCTTCATATGTAACGAGAAAAAGTTTCCCTTTCCCAAAATCATTATAGCCGAATCACACTAGATAAAAGAAGAGAGGAAATTGCTAATAAACCAAACAAAGAGCTATAAGGTTATAATTATATCACCAAAGAATAAGATTTATTCAAGTAATTACCTTGAAAAAAAATTTTAGATCTCCAACTGTTATTATGGTGACCGAATATTATTGATGGTGAGGGAGAATTCTTATCTTTCTTTTGGAGAGAGAAAGAGTGTACCGAAAATGAAGTAAGAAATGGGTGCTAAAGAGTTTTTTTTTTTTTTATATAGAAAATTTATATTTCTTTTAATGGATTTGTGGTGGTGATTAATTCATATAAAAAAAATTAATTAATGGATTGAGATTTTTTTTTTTTCCGATTCATGTAAACTCCCTCTGTTTCCCATATATATATATATATATATATATATATATATATATATATATATATATATATATTATGTGGTTCATGTGGTGAGTACAAAACGTATCCTCACAAATGTTTCTTTAATTATTATTATTATTCTAGAATTTTCTTTAAAAATATCTACTACACATATTATATATAATAATTAATTGTCTTTAATATTTTATTTATTATAACTTATCTATATCTATTAACTAATATTTTTATTTTCAAAATATATATATATTCTTTTAATATTCAATTCTTAATTAAATATATTATAATAACCCAAAACTTAAATAATTAATTTCACAAAATATTTTCATTAATTTAAATATATCATTTTAAATATCAACATAAAACATAAATAATCATATTTTCTTATTAAAATGGAAACTTGAAAATTATAAAAAGTTGGGTTATTACAATATATTTTTAATTAAATTGAATTGAGAAGGTAGGAGGTGAAGGTGGGAGGAGAGAGATTTGGGTTCAATCATAACCAAAATAACTAATACTAGCTATTTGGATGGTTGGTCCTTTATTACTTATATGGCTTTTGATTATTTTATAATTTTTAGATGTGGGACTATTTTTTTTATAGTTTGCAGTTTTCTAACACTCTAACTATTTCTCTATATAAGAAAAGTTAGAGTTAATCTAACAATAAGAGTTTCGAGCCATTTTCTCTCTACGTATTTTCTCTCTCTCTTCCATTATTTTTACTTTATTGCTTTATTGTTCTTATTATTGTATTCGATCTATTGTGTTAATAAGTCGATTTACAACATGTTATCAGCACGATTTTGTTCTAACATTTCTTTGCCTAGATCAATAATTCTCAATATAATTATTTGCTTGTTACCGATCGATTGTTATAAACTAATTTGAAGCAAACAAAAAATATTATTATTTGATGCTATTTAATTTTAATTAATTAAATATAGTTTCTGAAAAATTTGTATTCTAAATTCCGGCAGAATTAAATTAATACAGTTCCTGAAAACTAGTATTATCTACAGTTCTTGAAGAACTAATTAAATAAATACATAAAATATAAATTACTGAAAAATTAATACCTTAAGTTTCTGAGAACAAAGTATTCTAAATTTCTAAAAAACTAGTATCCTAATTTGTTAAAGAATTGATATCTTACATTCCTAAAAAACTAAATAAATTGTTTATAAGTTTTTGAAAAACTGATTTAATTATGACTCTATATATATATATATATGTGTGTGTGTGTGTGTGTGTGTTAGAAAACTACAAACTATAAAAAATAGTCCAACATCTAAAAATTACAAAATAATAAAGAACCATATAAGTAATAAAGGGCTAACCATCCAATTGACTAGTGCTAGTCATTTTGGTTATGGTTGGACCCAAATCTCTCTCCTCCCACCTTCACCTCCCACCTTCTCAATTCAATTCAAAAATTCAAATTTCTAATATGGTATCAGAGCATCCGGTAGATTTGGGCTGCGTTTCAAGGGGAAGATTTCAATTCCGAAATATTCGGATTTTAATTCCGGAAGATTCGGTCTATATTTCAGGGGGAGGATTTCGATTTCGATTTCAATTTCAAATGACAACTGGGCGTCAAAAGTCAAATCCCAGTTGCACTTGAGGGGGAGTGTTAGAAAACTATAAACTATAAAAAATAGTCACACATCTAAAAATTACAAAATAATCAAAAATCATATAAGTAATAAAGGGCTAACCATCCAATTGACTAGTGCTAGTCATTTTGGTTATGGTTGGACCCAAATCTCTCTCCTCCCACCTTCACTTCCTACCTTCTCAATTCAATTCAAAAATTCAAATTATAACAATATATATAGACAAAGTCGAACTTGACGAAATTTGAATTTGTGGCCCTCGACATCACGGGCAAGAATTATTTATCATGGATACTAGATGCCGAAATACATCTGGATACTATATGGGTCTTGGAGACTATTCTCTTTTTATTCTTTCTCTACTATCTTTATTATTTCGCTATAATTCTCTTTTTTATAATTCTCTCAACGAAAGCACGAGATACATATGCACGCATACTTTCACTTAATTTAATTATGGTGTTCTAAATTTCACGAACTAGAATCTTGTTTTATATTACATGCATTATTAAAATTTGTTTTTATGCATGAGTTTAAAATCCTAAATAATTTAGGATAAATAATTGTGTTCACGGTGAAATTCATATCAATTAACCCTACATATAAATAATTGCTTTATACATATCAACTCTATGATTGAAAAGGTATATGTTTGTATACGCAATTGAAAAAAAAAATAATCCAGTGAGCGATTGATATATATTCTACCAATTATTGTTTGTTTTCGTACCAAAGTAATCAATTATTGTTTGTATACGATTACTGTATATGATTGATTCCAATTTTACCAATGATTAAAGGTATAAGTCATTTATTGTTTGTTTTTCTACCAAAGTAATCAATGAAAGAAAAATATATTGTATTATAAAATATTTTGATTATGATTTTACTGTGCGAATTGTCATACATGGATTATACTTTCTGTTTGAGTTTTAATTAATTAAATATTCAGATCTATTTGAGATCTAATTATTTTTTCTAAGTTTGTTTGATTATGATAATAACAATACATCCTACTTATATTATTGTTGATGGTCTTTGAAGCATGAAACTAACTATATTGAATGGACATAAAATATAAGTGTTTCAACATCCTTTGGCAAATAAAAGATTCATGCAGACAATTATTTAACTACTTAGAATTTGTCATAGACTAAACCAATAAGAATAAGACAAATCAATTAATGATGCAATATAAAATCATTAATACGAAATCATTAATTGATGTGTTTTATTCTTATTGGTTTAGTCTATAAATAAAGTGATAGATTGAGTCTACCTATATATATATATATATATTTGGTATCTAGGAAATGTTCTTCTCTACTTTGGTAATTTTGCGCTCATGAGATTACAAATATTAAATATAGAAAGTTTTTCCATTCTTATTATATATCAATTTTTCTTAAATTTAATTAACAAATTGAATTATATTATTTTTATTTTGTAATTGAAATATAATGAGAATTATTCTCTATGTTTGGATATTGATTGCACTAGTCTAATAATAATGATTTATTTTGAGGAATTATAATTCGTGACTAAGATTAAATAAGTGCGTGTCCTGAATTCTCATGAATATATGAATATATTGTGTTGGTGAGTTTATTAAATTCACAAGTGAATTGTTATAATACTTGATATATATTTGAGTTTCTTGGATACTTGCACATATGCAAAATATATGTATGAGTACTGTGTGATTATTATAAAGAGGAATTTAATTTGCTTAAATTTTGATATTCATAAACAATGTGAATGATATCAATTAAAGTTTGAATTTGGTCTTAGATTAAGATATACTCATTCATATTTGGTAAATCATAATGACATGTTATTAATTTCATTTATTATTATACATAAATAATAATATCATTCATTTTCATAATTGCCAATTTAGCCAAACTTGAATTTAATGTTTTTGAAATCAATGGGTATAATTATTTGATGTGGGTTCTTGATACTAAAATGCATTTGGATGCTAACGAGCTGGGTGAAACTATTAAGGAAGGAAATACAACATCAAACCAAATCAAAGCAAATGTTATGATCCTACTTAGACGTCATTTAAATAAGGATTTAAATATTGAATGTCTCGCTGTTAAGGATTCCTGTATTTTCTAGAAGGGCCTTAAAGATCGATACGATCACTTAAAAGTTGTTGTAATATCTTGAAATTTTAATTATAAAAAAAAAATTATTATTCGGGTATTTATTTTAATAAAGTAAATTTATTTATTTATTTGCTTTAGTAAAAAGTTGAAATTATTTAATTAATTTTTCAGAATTTATTTACTTTATTATTATTATTATTATTATACATATATGTCTGATTATTGGAAAACGGAAAAGTGGCAAAGAGAGAGAGCTTCCGAGAGTTTTTTCGGCCGATTTCGAGCTTCGTTATCGCTGATTCTGGTACCGTTGAATTCCTCTTCTCTTAAACTTCGATTTGGTATCTCATTTGCTAATTTTTAGTGAATGTTTGAATTTTGGCCAGAATCCGGTGAAGTTGCAGGGCTACCGACGCATTTTTCGGTTACTCTCCGGCGAGTGAGGGAGAGTGGTATATATTTCCGGTATCTACGTTTCGATATGAATCCATTGGTATCAATTTCGCGGCTATCCGACACCGTTGACATTTTTCGGTGACTCTCCGGTGAATGTACCCGGTAGTTCGAAATTAATCCTTGATGATTAAATTAATATTTTATTTTCTAGATCATCCAGGACCATCTTCTGCAGCCCCAGGTCCTAGTCATTGATCGAGTTTGATTTTCAGCACCTGTGTTATGAGTGATTCTAATATATTTTCCTGTTTTCCATGCATTTACATTTACCGTATGAATATATACATATAATTATGCATTATAAATAATAATTGAACATTTTGGCACATGTATGTGAATGTTTCATTAATTATGTGTTGCATAATTATTTGTGGATGCTAGATGGAATTGGGATGACACAAGGATCACCTAAGATTGTGATTATGATTGGATGAGTTTTGACTGGTGTATGACGGCTTAAGAGCTTGCTCATCGCTCACTGCTGCCAGTCGAGTCGCTGCATGGCTTAGGCCAGGGACAGTTATTACCCTATGTATTAGATTTTTAAAGTGATAGTAATTAGTTTCAGAGAGCCAGGATAGGGGGGATCGACTCCCCAGATTTATGGTATAGTGTGACTCCTGTGGACTGATTCCCATCATTGTATGAGATTATATGATTATTTGTATATGTGGCATGTTGCATAAACATAAATGCTAGATTGATATTAGAGCACCAGGTTTATATATTGGTTGGTATCACTCACTGAGTTGAGGCGCTCACCCCTGTCTTAGTACTTTTTTTTTAGGTTGCAGGATGAGCCTAATTATTTTGTTACTGTTGAGTTTCCCTGCTATTTCCTTCAGCAGTGGATTTTATATTAATTTGTATCTGTATTATATTAAAATTCTAGAAATCCTCAATTACAGTAGATTGAGTTTGTATTTGTAATATTATTGATTATTGGTATCTGTTGACTGTAATATGTCATAATGAGATATTTTGCCAGACATGAACCTGATAGTATTTTGAGATGTGATCAGATGGACACATCATGATGTTAATATAGGTTCTGTTGGCATGTGGGCCTTTTGCCCTTGATTGATGATTTAATGGTATATTTTCGGTTGATTAGTCATATCAGGCTGACTACGGATTTTGGAAGCCTTAAGCTTTCTCGTACCCTAGTGCCGGTCACGTGCTCCTAGAGTCGGGTCGTGACAAAGTTGGTATCAAAGCGTTTGGCTCATTTTCCTAGGGAACTGTAATTGCGAAACATAGGATTCCAACACGTCTTTATATGTTTCACTTGCTTCTAACTTCTGCAGTACTTTGATGGTTACTTAGTGGTATATATGTGTGGTTATATGATGTGTGGATTATTTTTCTTCATTTGATAAACTATTCTGTCCCTTTTCAGTAAAATGAGCACTAGTGAGCAAGCTGCTGCCACTGAGGAGCATGTTGCTCTAGAGGAAGAGGGCTTTACAAGTCCAGCAGTATCAGCCCCTAGTCACAGAGATAGACATAGGCAGGCTGGTGATGAGGCTCCTACTGATGTGAATGTCGTGCTTGTTGGATTTCAGCGGATTATAGTTGATATGGTTAGAGCCATCCCTCCAGTAGCTCTACCTGCTCCACCTGTAGCACCTGTTGTACCTGTAGCACCTGTAGTACCTGCAGCCCCTACAGTGTCTTTAGAGAGGTTTATTAAGCATAATCCTCCTACTTTCTCTGATGATGAGGAGCAAGCTTATGATTTCTTGGATAATATTACAGAAATTTGTCTGGAGTTGGGTTGCTCAGATGCCAGATCTATTTATTTCACTAGCTATAGGCTAAAGAGACCAGCTCAGACATGGTATAAGAATTATATCCGGTAGAGATACCGGGATATGATTCGGGATGATTTTAGTAGGGAATTTTTGGCTTGGTTTGTTCCTCCTGGGTTTGTTCATAGAAAGAAGATTGAACTTGAGATTTTGAAGAAAGATGAGCACACCTCTGTGACAGAGTTCACTAATACGTTTTTAGGGTTGTATAGATTTGTGTCTATTGCTGTGCCGGATGAGGAATCTAAGAAATTTCATTATGTCAGGGCTTTTGGGTGATGATTATCAATCTTTACTTAGTGGACGTCAGGGTCGTCCTTTCAGTTAGATAGTTAATGATGCCCGTGATATTGAGTTCACTATAAATGAAAAGAATAAGGCTAGAAAGATTAACCGAAGTGAAGGCCTGGGTACATCTGATTTTGTTGGTACTACTGCTACTTTTACTTTGGGGACTTATTCTACTGATTCACAGGGTTCCCACAGACGCAAGAACAAAAACAGGGGTAAAAGTGAATTTAGGCATAACAAAGGCTATAGTGGTAATAGTGGTGGACTTAGTTACAGTGGTTCAGGTTCAAATACCACAGTGTGTGCTAGATGTGGCAAAGTCCATCAGGGGCAGTGTTGGCAGGGAGCAAGTGTATGTTATGGTTGTGGCCAGCCGGGTCACTTTACCAGAGATTGCCCTATAACTAGTGGCCAGAGAACTTTCACTCAGGGATCTATGGCCAGTATAGCTCAGCCTAGGTTTACCTCCGCTCCTTCTCAGTCCGGGGGATGATTTAGTGGCTAGCAGGGCCGTGGTTTTAGGGGCAGAGGTAGAGGACAGAGTTAGGGCCAGAGTTCTGGATTCACTGATAGAGGACAGAATCAGAACCAGGGTAGGATTTTCACACTCACTCATTAGGACACTCAGGCTTCTAATGCAGTGGCGACAGGTATTCTTTCTTTTTTTCTTTAGAGGCTCATGTATTATTAGATTCGGGAGCTATGCACTCCTTTTTATCCCTCAGTTTTGCAGTAAAAATTGATATGATGCTTGTCCGTCTTCAGTATCCGTTATCAGTTGCCACTCCTATGAGTGATTCTTTGTTAGTGGATACAATGTTTTCTGCATGTCCAGTTCGAGTCAAGGGAAGGATTCTTCTTGCCGATTTAATTATACTTGATGTGATGGATTTTGATGTAATTTTGGGTATGGACTGGTTGTCGATCCATTATGCTACCCTCGATTGTCGCAACAAGGAAGTTGTCTTCCGTATTCCTAGCAACACAAAGTTTTCTTTCAGAAAAGATAGAAGTGTTGCTCCCTATAACCTTGTCTCAGCTATCAGTGCTAGAAAAATGTTACGTCGTGGCTGTCAAGATTATTTAGCTATTGTCAGAGATGTTTCCAAGGATGTTGGAAATGTGGGGAATGTGCCTATAGTAAATTAATTCTCTAATGTGTTTCCTAAAGAGCTTCCAGGATTACCTCCGGATAGGGAGATAGAATTCTGTATTGATGTGATACCGGGAACAAACCCTATATCTATGCCACCTTATAGAATGGCATCGACGAAATTAAAAGAGTTCAGGGAACAGTTACAAGATCTTTTGGATAAAAGTTTTATCCAACCCAGTACTTCTCCTTGGGGTGCTCCGGTATTGTTTGTGAAAAAGAAAGATGGATCGATGCATCTCTATATTGATTACAGACAATTGAATAAGGTGACTGTAAAGAATAAATATCCTCTTCCTCGAATTGATGATTTGTTTGACCAACTTCAGGATGCTAAATGTTTCTCAAAATTTGATCTTCGTTTAGTATATCATCAATTGAGGATCAGGAGAGAAGATATTCTTAAAACAGTATTTAGAACTCGATATGGACATTATGAGTTCCTTGTGATGTCTTTTGGACTCACTAATGCACCTGCCGCGTTTATGGATCTGATGAACCGAGTGTTTAAACCATTCCTAGATCGGTTTATCATTGTGTTTATCGATGACATTTTGGTATATTCAAAGACTCCTGAAGAGCATGCTCAACACTTGAGGATGGTTTTGCAAACTTTGAGAGATCATCAGCTTTATGCTAAGTTCACAGTTTTCTTGGATTAGCAGGTTCTTATCGTCTCTTTGTTCAAGATTTTTCAAGGATAGCAGCCCCTTTGACTCGATTAACTCAAAAGAATGTTAAGTTTCAATGGACTGAGGCGTGTGAAAATAGTTTCCAAAGGCTTAAGGATTGTCTTACCTCAGCTCCAGTATTAACTTTACCTTCGGGTATGGGCGGTTACACAGTTTATTGTGATGCTTCGAGAATTGGTCTCGAGTATGTTTTGATGCAGTATGGTAAAGTGATTACTTATGCCTCTCGTCATTTGAAGAAGCATGACATAATTATCCCACCCATGATTTGAAAATGGCAGCAGTAATTTTTACCTTGAATGTTTGGAGGCATTACTTGTATAGTGAAACTTGTGAAATTTATACAGATCACAAGAGCCTGAAATATATTTTTGACCAGAGGGACTTGAATTTGAGACAGAGAAGATGGATGGAACTTCTTAAAGATTATGATTGCACCATTCTTTACCACCTTGGTAAAGCAAATGTTGTAGCTGATGCATTAAGTAGGAAGTCCTCTAGTAGTTTAGCTCATATTATGGTAGAGAAAAGACCTAAAGTTAAAGAGTTACATGAATTGTTTAATGAAGGGTTACAGTTGGAGGTGCACAATTCTGGAGTATTGTTAGCACATTTCAAAGTTCGTTCAGTTTTAGTGGAAAGAATTAAAGTGGCTCAGAGACGGGATCCACAATTGTAAAGAATTATAGATGAGGTGCAGGAAGGCAGTACTCGAGACTTCGTGATTGATGATAATGGAGTACTTCGACACGGTTCTCGTTTATGTGTTATTTTAGAAGAAGCACACCTCGCAAAGTACAATGTGCATCCAGGTTCTACCAAAATGTATCGTGATTTGAGGGGTATTTATTGGTGGAATGGTATGAAGAAAGATGTTGTTGAATTTGTTTCTAGATGTTTAACTTATCAACAAGTAAAGATTGAACATCAGAAGCCTTCTGGATTGTTGCAATCACTTCCTATTCCTGAATAGAAATGGGAAAGGATCACTATAGATTTTGTGACTGGATTGCCTAAGACTATTGCAGGGTATGACTCTATATAGGTTATCATGGACCGATTAACCAAATCGGTACACTTTATTCTTGTTAAAGTCAATTACTCTGTGGCTAAGTACGCAAGGTTATATGTGGAAAAGATAGTTTGTTTGCATGGATTTTCAGTTTCCATTGTGTCAGATAGAGGATCCCAATTTACTTCTAGATTTTGGAAATCTTTGCAAGATGCATTGGATACAAGGTTAGATTTCAGCACAGCTTTTCACCCTTAAATGGATGGTTAGTCTGAGAGGAAAATTCAGACCTTAGAGGATATGCTTCGAATGTGCATACTTGACTTTGGAGGTCATTAGGATTGGCACTTGCCATTAATTGAGTTTGCTTATAATAATAGCTATTATGCTAGTATTGAAATGACACATTATGAGGCTCTATATGGCAGAAAGTGCAGATCTCCAGTTTGTTGGGGGGAAGTTGGAGAAAAACAGTTGGCAGGACTTAATTTGGTTCAGATCACTTCACAGAAAGTTCATATAATCCGAGAGCGACTGAAGACTACCTTTAGTAAACAAAAGAGTTACGCGGATCCAAAGTGTAGAGATCTTTCTTTTAATGTGGGTGACTTTGTTTTCTTGAAAGTATCCCCTATGAGAGAGTAATGAGATTTGGTAAGAAAGAAAAATTGGTACCAAGGTATATTGGCCCATATATGATCATTGAGAGAGTTGGAGCAGTTGCATATCATTTAAACTTGCCATCAGGTCTTTCACATGTTCACCTGTATTCCATATCTCTATGTTGAGGAAAATATTTTCGATCATTCTCATGTATTACAATCACAAGAGATTCAGATTTGTGAAAACCTGTCGTATGAGGAAGTTCCTGTAGCTATTGTGGATTTTCAAATTCGCAGGCTTCGTTCTAAGGAAATTCCTATGATTAAGGTTATGTGGCGTAATCACACTACCGAAGAGTGTACAAGGGAAGTATAAGCCGAGATGAGAAAGAAATACCCTTATCTGTTTGGGACAAGTTGATTTGTTTTGAAATGTAATATTTTAATATTTTTAAGTATTTATTTAATGACATATTATCTTTTATGAATTACTATCTTTACTGATTAGTGTGATTTGTGGAAATTGACTTTTGCCTAAAAAATTTTGTTTAATGGTTTGTTTTTTCAATTACTGTGATTTTATTCCGTTAATCAGATAGTAGTTCATTATAATATTCATTGAAATTGTTTTTATGTAGGAAATAAAATTGAAGTGAATGGTAGTATATGGCATTTGAATTATTTCATTAGTGATTACTCAACTTATTAATAGAATTTTATTTTGGTTTTCAAAATTTAGTTTATATTAACAAAATAACTCAATTTTTATTTCATTTTTAACAAAATCACTATTTTTTTTAACTGAATGTTAAGAAATCACTTATTCTGAATGTTAAATAGAATTAGATCTAATTATTTGTTAGAAGTATACTGTTTTTTATTTAATATATACTATTTGCTGTGATTTTTTATTTTGTTCAAAATCTATGGCTTGTATAGACAATAGTAGATACTAATGACATTGTAAAAGTACACTGAATTTTATTTAATGTATTTCATAAATTAAATGTTCAACAGTATTAGATACTAATGATTTGCTAGAAGTATATTATTTTCTGTTTAATGTATATTGTTTGCTGTGTTTTTTTTTTTTTTGTTCGAAATTCATGGTTTGTATTAATAGTAGTATATACTAATGACATTATAGAAGTATACTGAATTTTATTTAATGTATTACATAAATTAAATATTAAACAGTATTAGATACTAATTATTTGGTAGAAGTATACTGTTTTTTATTTAATATATATTGTTTACTGTGTTTTTTTGTTTTGTTCGAAATCCATAGATTATATAAATAGTAATAGATACTAATGACATTGTGGAAATATACTAAATTTTATTTAATATATTCCATTTTGCTGTGGAAGTTTTGGTTTGTGTTTATGCATTTTATTAAATTTTTTGTTAATTGTTTTTGTAGAAGTTATAGTATAAGATACAACCCAAAGATCATTTGCTTCAAAGATATGATCTTTATTCCAAAAGATGTTATTGGTGACCTGAAAGCTAATCTTTCTTAGGCACAACAAAATATGTTTCAGAAGACTTACTTTCGGTATTTTTTGAAGATGCAACAATTGAAATTTCAAGCACAAGTGGTGTATGGTTTACTGTTGAGAGAGTTGCATTAACCGAATAATAATGAGTTGTGGGTTTCGGTTGGTGGTTTTTGCTTGAAGTTTGGTATTGTAGAATTTATGCTTGTTACTGGTTTGAAATACCATGAATTATTTAAAATATTATATTCACTAATTTTTCTTATTTTGAGAATTTTTTAAAATTTCAAGTTGTTGTTTCCTTTATATTTTAATGTTTTCAAAACTGTGTTTAATTAAAACTATATTCATTGAATAAATGAGATTTAATACAAAGAGAAATAAATTCTTGAAAATTAATATATATTTGCCTAACTTCTAGTTTTTGTTAGTTGTTTAAATATATTGACAGACATTTATATATTTACCTCCTTGAATTCCAAGTTCACCACGGTGACAAAGATAGCGGGTAAATAAGAAATTCAAATAAAGATAGTTCACCGCCTTGAATATTATTTTCACCACTTTGAAGTTCAAGTTCACCGTCGTGACTTTTACATAGAAGCGAATTGGATTATTATCAATAAAAGTTCACCGCCCTGAAGTTAAAGTTCACTGCCCTGAACTCAAAAGTCATCGCCGTGACTTTTACACAGAAGAGAATTGAATCATTATTCAACAAAAGTTCACCTCCCTAAAGATCACATTCACCTCCTTGACTTTCAAGTTCACTGCAGTGAATTCAAAGTCACCGCCGTAAACACGCCAAATCAAACAAAATCTGAAAGATTTTATAGCCATTGGAGACGTGGAGGGAACAGATTTTACTTGGATTTGGAGCCCAACAGTCACATTTATTTCTCCTATAAATACAAAAATGTTCAAATGAAGTGGAGAACTCTTGCCAAGTGAAAATCAATTGCAATCCAAATCAAATAGCTTAAATTCTCATATTTGTTACTCATACTTTGTTTTAGAACACAAAGCAATATTTCTCTATCTTTTTAAGTGTTCTTCATTCTAAGCTAGTGAATCTTATTGTAATCCTCAACATAGCTTGTATTCAAGTCTTGTGAGATTTTAAACACTAAAACTATTGTATCTTGAGAGTATTTGGCGAAATCCCGTATAATTACTATATTGGGCAAAATCCAGAAAAACTAAGACGAAATCCCGATTCAACTATTGTAAAGCGTTAGGCGCAATCTCGGATTACTAGTGAAATCTTAAATCGGTGTGATTTAGGAGAAGAGATTGACTTCAAACCACTATAAAATTGGCGAAGTTTTCTCATTCTTCTCTCTATTCATTTTATTATCATTGAATTTATTTTAATTGATTCATATTGCATTTAGAGTAATTAATTGCATTAGAAAATTTAAATTTCTATTCACCCCCTCTAGGAATTGCCATACTTGGGCCAACACAAGTAAAACGTAATTTTAAAAGTATTTGATTTTATAAATATGAATTTAATTTTTATATGAAAAAAAATAATATTGTACAAATTTATGAAAAATCTAATACATAAATTTAGATAAATTATATAGTTTTCAATCTAAATATAAGTTAGTAGTTAATTCATTTTGAATTTTCATAAATAAAATTTAATATGATTAAATTAATATTTAATTTAAAAGGAAGTGGAACCAATAAATTATAGGTGAAGAGAAAAAAATATGACTTTGATGAACAAAAAGAAGAAAAAAAGTTAAATTTGTAAATGAAGAGGGAAGTTTAGGTTATTTTTGCAAAATAAAAAATTAGGGGCTAAAAAAATTATTTTTTTTTAGTTTTTGGGTTATTTGTGTAAAAATCCCTTTGATATTTGAGTAATTCTTCTTATAACAAAAGTTATTATTATTATCAGTGTTATAAGCAGTATTTTCTAACCAACAAACCAAAATATTTTTTTTTAAATATTTATATTTTAATCAGATTTTGTCCAAAATAATTATTTTTAATC
>CATKHJ010204743.1:0-15411 GCA_949750685.1 Vernicia montana | reverse complement strand
AATCAATAATCATTTGGAAATTCATGAAAAATTAGGCATTTATGCCCCATGGTTCAAAACACAATCATAATAGTATAATTATTACTCACCTTAACAATGCAATATCCAAAATAATCTTGAAATCAATCCTTAGAGCAAATAAATGTGGTGATCACATCCTCCTTCATCATCATTTGTTCTATCTCTATGAGAATCTATATAAACCTATATAGAAATAACAATGAATCATATAATCCATGGACTTAGCTTAAATAACCATGTTAATGATGCTAATATATCTTAATCTTACCATAATCTTACATCTATTGGAAAAATTAAAAAGAAATAGATAACCCTAACTTACCTTGACTTAGATTGACTTAGAATGCTTGAACAATGAAGAAGGAGAAAATCATTCCTTAACCCTAAATCCTTCTTACCAAGCAATAAATGATCTTCCTTGAGTTTAGAATGAGTTGATTGAGAGTTTCTTGAGAGAATTTGGGTTTAAGAGCTTAGAAAATCGGGTGGAAATGGTTTAGGGCTTTAATTTCTTTTATAGAGCTCGATTCACAATTCTGCCCCCGATGGCGATAGCGCTCGCTACACGCAAGTCGCGGTCGCGATTTCCATATTGCGGTTGCAATATGGTTGTCGCGGTCGCTACTTAGTACTGTTCACGTGACTGTTCATTCTAATGATAATTTCAGGCAGAAGAGTTTGCGGTCATCATTGTGTCCAACATAGCGGTCGCGACATCCATATAGTGCCCGCAAATCATGCTCTGGAGTCCTATATCATGCATTTCAAATCTCTAAGTCCAATCCTCAATTCCAATCAATCTAACTCATCAATACACATGCTATAACACTTGTAATTCATTCATATAGTCAAATAGAAGTTCATACATGTACAGTCAGAGTATTACATTCTCCCCTCCTTATAGAAAATTCGTCCTCAAATTTAACATATACATAGCATAAACAAAAGTTACAAAAAGAACAAGTGAGGGTACTTGTGTATCATATCTTGTTCATCTTCCCAAGTACATTCATCATAGTCATGATTCTTCCAATGAACTTTTACCAATGCTATATCTTTGTTTGGAAGCTTCTTCACTTGTCGATCGACGATCGAAATTGGAATTTCTTCATACGACAAATCCTTATCCACTTCTATTGCTTGAGGTTGTAGAACATATGATGGATCGGTTATATACTTTCTCAACATCGAGACATGGCATACTAGATGCACATAGGCTAAGCTCGGAGAAAGAGCTAGCCTATAAGATATATTGCCAATTCTATCCAATATTTCAAATGGCCCAATGTACCTTGGAGAAAGCTTACATTTCTTCCCAAACCTCATAACACCTTTCATAGGAGAGATCTTTAAGAAAACATGATCTCCTATAGCAAAGTTGACATCCTTTCACTTTGGATCTGCATAGCTCTTTTGTCTACTAAAGGTCGTCTTCAATCTTTCTCTAATGATTGGCACTTTGTCTGAAGTTTCCTTAATCAAATATGGCCCTTCCACATGCTTGTCACCCACTTACATCCAATATATCGGTGATCTACATTTCTGACCATACAATGCTTCATATGGTGCCATACCAATGGTAGAATGATAGCTGTTGTTGTAAGCAAACTCTATCAAAGGTAGGTACTTGTCCCAATTCCCACCAAAGTCAAGCACATACATGCGTAACATGTCTTCTAATGTTTGTTTGGTTCGTTTAGACTGTCCGTCCGTCTGTAGATGAAAAGTAGTGCTAAAGTTCAACTGTGTGCCCAATACCTCCTGCAATTTGTGCCAGAATCTAGATGTAAATTGAGTACCTCTATCCGAGATGATGGATATTGGCACTCCATGCAATCTCACAATCTTATCCAAATACAACTGAGCATATTGAGATGCGGTATATGTGGTTTTCACTTCTAGAAAATGGGCTGACTTGGTTAATCTATCATAATCACCCAAATAGAATCATAACCCCCTCGAAGTCCTTGGTAAACCGACTACGAAGTCCATCGTGATACGCTCCAATTTCCATTATGGCAATTGGATCTCTTATAGAAGACCTGAAGGTTTTTGATGTTCAAACTTGACTTGTTGACATGTCAAGCAGGAAGATACAAAGGTAGCTACATCTTTCTTCATACCAGGCCACCAATAACAATCTTTCAAGTCATGATATATCTTGGTTGCACCTGGATGAATACTATATGGAGCTTGGTGCACTTCTTTCATTATCTTCTCTTTAAGTTCATCCATATTCGGTACACATAATCGATTCCCAAGTATCAATACATTATCTTTCAACTGGAATTCTACCACTTGGCCTGCTTGCACTTCTTTTTTCAACTTAACTAGTGAAGGATCACTGTCTTGCAATGCCTTTATCTCATCAATCAATATGGGTCTCACTTGAAAGTGTGCCATAAGCATTTGAGATTCGAAAATCTCTAATCTCAACCCCTTGTTGAACAATTCCTTCAATTCTTTAACCAATGGTTTCTTCCCCGCTGCAATGTGAGCTAGGCTCCCCATTGATTTTTGACTCAAAGCATCCGCAATAACATTAGCTTTGCCCGAATGATAATGAATCTGACTGTCATAATCTTTAAGCAACTCTACCCATCTTTTTTGCCTTAGATTCAAATCTCTTTGATGTAAGATATACTTGAGACTCTTGTGATCGGTATAGATTTCACATTTCTTACCATAGAGATAATATCTCCATATCTTGAGAGCAAAGATCACCGCTGCCATTTCCAAGTCATGTGTGGGATAATTCATTTCATGTTTTTTCAACTGTTTAGAAGCATATGCAATCACTTTCCCATGCTTCATAAGAACACATCCCAATCAAACTCTGGAAGCATCACAGTAAAGCACAAATCCCTTTGATCCTCCTGTAATGCGAGCACTAGAGTTATAGTGAGACATGTCTTGAGCTATTAAAAACTCTTTTCACAGTCATCATCCCAATTGATTTTCACTTTCTTCCTAGTTAACTTGGTCATTGGCTAAGCTATCTTAGAGAAATCTTTGACAAATCTCCTGTAATAACCTGCCAATCCAAGGAAACTACGAACCTCTATCACATTAGCAGGTCTAGGCCAACATGACACTGCTTCAATCTTCTTCGGGTCAACTTTGATTCCATCTTTGCTGACTACATGCCCTAAGCAGCAAACATGATCAAGCCAAAACTCACACTTCGACAGTTTGGCGTACAATTGATGCTCTCTCAAGGTCTGTAATGCAATTCTTAAATGTTTTTCGTGTTCTTCTTTGTCCTTAGAGTAAATAAGGATATTATCGATGAAGACTATCACAAATTTATCCAAGAAAGGCTTGAACACTCGATTCATCAAATCTATAAAGGCCGCAGGAGCATTGGTTAAGCCGAAAGGCAACACCGTGAACTCATAATGGTCATACCTCGTCTTAAAGGCAGTTTTACAAATGTCCTCATTCTTGATTTTAAGCTGATGATAGCCCGATCTGAGGACAATCTTGGAGAAACAACTTGCCCCTTATAAATGATCAAACAATTCATTAATCATTGGCAAATGATACTTGTTCTTGATAGTTAACTTGTTCAACTGTCGATAGTCAATGCAAAGCCTCATAGAACCATCCTTCTTTTTCACAAAGAGGACTGGTGCACCCCATGGTAAACTACTCAGTCTTATGAACCCTTTATCAAGTAAATCTTGCAACTGTACTTCAACTCTTTCAATTCCGTAAGTGCCATGCAGTAAGGAGAAATAGACACTGGTTGTACACCTGGAAGAAGTTCAATGTTGAACTCAATCTCTCTTTCCGGTGGTAACTCTAGCAATTCATTAGGAAACACATCTGGAAACTCATTGACTACCGGTTTCAAGGATGGCTCACAAGGGATATTTCATAGTTCATACAATAACAATGGTTCATACAATAACAATGGATCATAGGTTTCATTCATCATGTATATATCATCTTTAGCATAAATAACAATAACTTGAATAGAGGTTCATATATCTTAATGTTCCCCATGAGAATGAGTATATGCCATAAGGCGTTACCGAGAACTGAGACATAGAACATATTCAATCATGAACATTAGAGGTAGAGGCTCTTCTTAACAGAGCATACCATCATCTCTGCACAAGATTGATTAGATCTTACGGCTAGAACACTATAGCCCTTCCTAGCTAGAGGTTGGATACTTTACTCTATCCAACGGAGTACATTGTGCATAATGCCTGATGTCTTGCCCCACATCAGAGTTGGGGTTTTCTGCTTTAGGATCATAGTTATAAAGGTTTATACAAAGAATATCATAAATCATAGGTCAAAGTTATACATGAGTTCTTAAGAGGTTCATACAATAGACATGGTCTTGGTTCAATCATGGTTCATGAATTCAATGAAGTTGATATCACAAAAGGATATTTAACAATAATCAATAATCATTTGAAAGTTCATGAAAAATTAGGCATTTATACCCCATGGTTCAAAACACAATTATAATAGTATAATTATTACTCACCTTAACAATGCAATATCCAAAATAATCTTGAAATCAATCCTTAGAGCAAACAAATGTGGTGATCACATGCTCCTTCATCATCATTTCTTCTATCTCTATGAGAATCTATAGAAACCCATATAGAAATAACAATGAATCATATAATCCATGGACTTAGCTTAAATAACCATGCTAATGATGCTAATATATCTTAATATTACCATAATCTTGCATCTATTGAAAAAATTAAAAGGAAATACATAACCCTTACTTACCTTGACTTAGAATGCTTGAACAATGAAGAAGGAGAAAAAGATTCCTTAACCCTAAATCCTCCTTACTAAGCAATAAATGATCTTTCTTGAGTTTAGAATGAGTGGATTGAGAGTTTCTTGAGAGAATTTGGGTTTAAGAGCTTAGAAAATCGGGTGGAAATGGTTTAGAGCTTTAATTTCTTTTATAGAGCCCGATTCACAATTCTGCCCCCGATGGCGATAGCGCTCGCTACACGCATGTCGCGGTCGCGATTCCTATATTGCGGTCGTAATATGGTCGTCGCGGTCGCTACTTAATACTGTTCACGTGACTGTTCATTCTAATGGCAATTTTAGGCATAAGAGTTCGCGGTCGTCGTTGCGGCCAACATAGCGGTCGCGATATGCTTGTCGCAGTCGTGACATCCATATAGCGCCCGTAAATCATGCTCTGGAGCCCTATATCATGCATTTCAAATCTCTAAGTCTAATCCTCAATTCCAATCAATCTAACTCATCAATACACATGCTATAACACTTGTAATTCATTCATATAGTCAAATAAAAGTTCATACATGTATAGTCGGGGTATTACATAATTCTAAATATTGCTGAATTATATTCGCTCACAGTTTTAAAATCTTGTAATCTTAAATGCATCCAATCATAACGAGCTTTTGGGAGAATTACAGCCTTTTGGTAGTCATACCTTTCCTTCAAATTTTTCTATAGGATAAGTGGATCCTTTACGGTAAGGTATTCGGCTTTTAGCCCTTCACCAAGATGGTGACGAAGGAAAATTATTGCCTTCGCACGATTTTGCATTAAAGCATCATTTTCTTCTTTGATAGTATCTCCAAGACCCATAACATCTAAATGAATTTCAGCATCTAATATCCATGATAGATAATTCTTTCCCGTAATATCAAGTGCTACAAACTCAAGTTTTGTGAGATTTGACAGGGAGAATACAATAAAAAATAATAATAATAATAAATTAGATAAAAGGTAAACTTAATTCATATTAACAATGAAAAGAAGATAATTATAAATTTTTAAAAACAAAGATAGGATTAAATCAAAATATATATTTAGACATGGCAATATAATATATATAAAGTGTTTATACATAAAACTAATAATTATGAAATTAAAATATCATAAAGCTAAATATTTACAAAAATCAAAAATCAAACCACATGCACAAATATTAAATCTGACAAAAATTAAAGCCATATACACAAATACAGGAATTATGCTAGCATAATTAATTATTGAATAGTGAAAATAACGTGTATTTTAGTAAAGAACCAATAGTACCGCGTTATAAAATATATGTTATAGCAAACACATATATAAAATATATATATACATAAATCCAAAATCCATGATAAATAATTAATATATAAACGCTAAGATTTCAAAAATAATTAGCCAATATATACACAACATATTTATTCAAAGTTTACAATTACATAAAGAGTTGACACGTTACAAAGAAAAATCAATAAATATATAAAAGCCAAATTCATATATATTTGATGTATGTGATTATGAAATAAAATAATAAGACTAATCAAACATGTATTATCATCATTTATAATATACATAATATGATAAAGAGAAAAATAGTCATAGATAAATTATAAACAAAACAAGCATAGAAGTATAAAGACAAATTAGAATATTTACCTTAAATTTATATGCTAGAATAAACAAATTGGTAGAGTTTCGTGCTAATAACGTGTTATGAAAATAAACAAAAGTAAAAGTAACAAGAACACAAGAATGAATAAGAACAAGAATTTTGTATTACTATTTTCTTGGTGTGTATAACAATGCTATGAGTATCCCTATTTATATGGTAGGATCAACATATGTTACAATATAATCAATTACAATAAACTCAAGAATATGTAACCTAATGTAATAAAGGAGATGAGTTATAGGATTCTAAAGGTCATGAATTATAGACATCCATTTTCTAATTTATTTATAACATATATAAGTATATAAGCAAAAAAAAAAAATAATGGGTATGAGTACCCAAATTCCTAAACTAGTAGTAGCTACAATGGCAGCCACCGCTGTTGTTGGAAATCAATTAACCAACAACTGAGAAAATAACCCAAATTTAAGAGGATTAATTGCCCATAAAATTCAACACCAGCCACTGGCAAGATCTCCATTGCGAGCTCAGTGGTGTTTTGAATCATCAAAATCGCATTTGATTGAAGAAACAATTGATCTCGATCTTGACCAATTACCTAAAACATAGTTCCATTTTACTTGGGATTGACTGTGAATTTTCTATACATCCTTCCAATCATTCAAGTTGATGATCTCCGCCATTGCTTCTTCCTTTTCTTTTGATGCAATTTGAACGGACTCCAGCTCTTTCCACTTGTGAAGGTCACGCAAAAGAGTCTAGAAGCCAAAGCCTGCTAAAGCATTCTTCTTCATCCTCCACACTTGCTAAACAAATGAAATCCTGAATAAATGAGGAAGAACACTTGCTTCAAGTGTTTTGTTTTTAGCAGATTTAATGAATATATAAAGGGGAAAATGAGAACTAAATGAAAGATAAACTGAGATTGAGGGGAAAAAGCGCCGCTGAGTTAAAGATTTTAAGGTTTCATTTATTTTTACAGCGAGTGAGCTTAGGTAATTGAGGGTATTTTAGTTTTTACACTTCCATTGACTTCACTTTTTGAGTTGATTTGACAGTAAAGTATCAAAAATTAGTTGGAGGGACGAAATAGTTGACAAATTTAAATTTTGAAGACGTTTTAATGTAATTTTAAAAAATGAGAGACTCACTAGTAATATTGACATAAACCGTGGAATAAAAAAGTAATTTACCTTTTTTAATTTCACCCACCTTATGTTTGTTACTCATGGAATAATTTTTGTTTTGTTTCTTTTTTTTTTTTCTAAATTTTTTTGTTTCTTTTATCAAAAACAAATTAACTCATAATTTTTAAATTAACTCACCCTATATTTTCACTTAATTAATATAAAAATAATATTATTTGTACACTATTTTTCAAAATATTAAATTAATTTTTTTACTTTTATTACTAGCTCACAAATCTATATGCCAAATACCTTCAACACTATTAGCAAACATATGATTAAGAAACCCCATGAAAACACTAGTCCAAATACTGAACACCACCAAAATAACCAAGAGTTGCATTCGATAGCTAATCTGCCACCCTATTACTTTCTTTATAAACATGTTGAATTTTGACATACCAATCCCTTTGCAACAACTCACAGCATTTGTGGAATACATTCTCCCTAAACCAAGAATTAGCACCCTTAATAAGCATATCAACCAAAACTTGAGAATCTAATTCCAAAATGACCTACCTAAAATCTTTATCCCAAGCCAACAATAGCCATGCAAAACAGTCGAAGCATCAGCTATTAATGCAAAACAAACCCCATTATTTTCCACAAATCAAGATTGCTAATTCTCCATATGATCATGAATAACACCCCCACCACCAACAAGACCTAAGTTCCCTTTCGAGCATCCATCCATATTAATTTTAACCCAATTCAAGGGAGGAGCATCCCAGCTAACAAATCTCTATCGGTGGAAGACTTCTTCACTAGTGAGCCCTACCTCTTTACACAAGGCTACCTCCACCTGATCAACTTGAGTAATAATAACTTGCCACATGCTAGATCCCATCCATCTATTAAAAACTTGAGCATTTCTCCATTGCCAGAGCCACCACAAAGTCATGGGAGATAAAATATGCCAAAAACAAAAATGGCTTCCCCTATTATCTTTTAACAAGTTAACCATTATCAAATCCTTAAATTTTATCTATTGATCAGCTATCATGTCATACATTGGTAAAAGAATTTTCTACACATCCCTAGCCAATACACAATCTCGAAAAATATGCAATACATCTTATATCTTATCCAAAAAAAATTATTTGCAATAAATCCCCTTCGACATCGTTCTTCGTTAGATAACTTTTTTCCATGACACACCAACTAACAAAATGCACAAACTCTTTGTGGTACTTTCAACTTTCATATTCTAGCCCATAAAGAATTCCCACCATTTTGAGTACTATTGCAAATCATATTCAAAGCAGATTTAATAGTTCTCTTGTTTTATAATGAGTCCAGTGAACTCCATCTATAGCTCCATCATTCTCTCAAATCAAAAATGTTGATAGTGTTAGCATTATCATTTGTTGTAAGTTTTATATTATTGTTATTTCTCCTTGCTTCATCTTAACATAACAATAATACTTATCAATTTTTCAGCATTATACAAATTTCTTTTTTATTCAATTTAACTTATAAAGGCACATAATCCAATAAATATAACTTACATTAGATGTTGTATTTGTAGCTTAATCATGATTTGGACTCGTCAGACAGCGCACGGCCGTGCACATTATGTTGCATGGCCGTGCACTATTAAAGAACAGCTTATCATCACTTTTCTTTCTTGATACAGAATCAAAGTTGATTTGCACGGCCGTGCAACACTTCATAACCCTTTTCTCAGCATTCTTTCCCTGATTTCCATCCGTAATCGACCTACACTTGAAATTGACTTAAAAACACATAAAATAACTAAAAAGTAATTAGAGATAAATAAAATTAATCAAAATAATATCCTAAAAATATTACACATTTAGTCATATCAGTAGCTCTTCTAAGAAAACTGGAAGAATCATCTATCTCTTAGATCTTTGGATTTCATTTACAATCAGTCACTCTCTTAGAAGATGGTTGACAGAGAGAGCTTTAGGTCTTGAATCTTATTTCTTCTAATTCTTAGAGAGAAAAGCTCAAAATTTAAACTTAGAGAGAGATGTAACCGTTCAAAATGAAACTGAAGGGTCTTGGGGTCTTTAAATAGAAAAGAAACAATTATAGCTTCTGTAATGAAAAGACATAAAGTTGATCAACAATATTTTATAAAAAGACTTTTCACATTGAAAACGTAAACTTTTATTGAAATGATAACTTTTCTTGGAAAAGAAAATATCATTAATGGTCTGAAGGAATTTGTCATTGGTAGATGACTTTTTTTCTAATCAATACTTATCTGTTACAATAAAATATCTATCTTTATTAATATCTTTACTCTTTGTTATTACGAACTCATCAGTTCACCTCGCTAATCATCTAAGACATCGAAGTCTCATTATTGAACTTACCATTTCTTTCTCACAATGTACACTGATGTCTAGGCCTTATCCTCAAGTTCGCAGCTCATCTTTGTCTCATCTAGTCTAAGCTTACTTCTATTCCCTTCACATACTATGATCTTTCCTAGCTTCGTTATCAAGGTCCTAGGTTCACCGCATGTTCACTTTCATTCATCTCGCTGAACCGAACCTATCTATTTGCTTACTATCATCAAGTTCTTCGCTCATCTGATGTCTTATTCTATTCTACTATTATATCAATACTCTTTATCAATTAACTCGCACATATTGCTCTTTATGTGATGTCTCTGGTCATTTCTATCATCTCCCATGCATGTTTGTCTTATGATCTATCCTCATTTCTCTAATCATTCTTCCTATATTCTCACTTTTGTCACCAACCTTGTCATAGTCCAGCAAGTCTCAGTCAAATACCTTCGCCATCAAGGCCTATCCTTCTTCATCCTCAGTTTCTTACTATGACTAATCAGAACTTGGGGTATTATGAAGGAATATTGGGTGTCAACTAAGTAGAAGTTGGGTGTCAACTAAGTAGAAACTAGGTGGTGGGGTGAAATTTCAAGCAATTTAAAATTTCACTTCACCTATTTTAGGTCCAACATCAATTCAAGCAATCATTTAATTAGAAGAAGGGCAATCGCGTTCGCTACGAAGGTATTGCGACCGCGATATTCATAAACTTCCAATGGACAGAAGAAATATGAACTTCGCAAGCGCTATATGTATGTTGTGACCGCAATTTAAAGGTTTTTCAAACTTTGAGAAAAATTAAAAGTCAAATATATGCAATTTTGATTAATATTGATAAATGAAATGCAAATTCACATTTTTAATCATTCAATATGCATATTTCTCAATCAACAAAGAAATTCATGCACAACCACAAACAAAAAATGAAGAACACAATAATCAAACAAGTTTGACAATCTATAAATGATTTGCAATATTGTCAAATGAGTAAATTATGCTTTCAAAGAATTTTCACTAAGAGAAATACCATTTTTATGACAATGAGCTTCCATCAAGCATCCCTAATTCCCTTTTAATAAAGTTTAATCTTTCTTCATTTAGGGATTTTGTGAAAATGTCCACTAATTGGTTAGTTGTACCAATAAATTTCAATACAACATCTCCATTTTACACATGGTCTCTCAAAAAATGATACCTAATGTCTATATGCTTGCTCCTAGAATGTTGAATGAGATTCTTTGAAAGGTTTATAGCACTTGTATTATCACATTTGATGGGAATGTGATCAAATGCTTGACCATAGTCCTTGAGTTATTGTTTCATCCAAAGAACTTGAGTGCAACAACAACCCGCCACCACATATTCCGCTTCGGCGGTGGATAAGGAAACCGAAACTTGTTTCTTGCTAAACTAAGAAACTAAACATTCACCAAGAAAATGGCAAGTTTCGGATGTACTCTTTCTATCTAAGAGATTACCGGCATAATCCGTATCGGAATAACCAATAATGCTAAATGATGAGTCTCTAGGATACCATAATCCTAAATGCAATGTGCCAGGTAAATATTTTAAAATTCTTTTGACCGCATTCAAATGAGACTCTTTAGGACATGATTGAAATCTTGCACACAAGCATACATTATACATTATATCGGGTCTAGAAGCGGTAAAATAAAGAAGTGAGCCAATCATACCTCTATACTTCTTTTCATCAACACTCTTACCAGTTTCATCTTTGTCAAGCTTAGTTGATGTGCTCATTGGTGTCTTGCTACTCTTGCAACCATCCATTCCAAATTTCTTCAATAATTCTTTGGTGTACTTGGATTGGTTGATAAAGATGCCATCTTTGCATTATTTGATTTGAAGACCAAGAAAGAATTTGAACTCTCCCATCATGCTCATCTCAAATTCCCTAGCCATACACTTAGCAAATTCCTCACAAAGAATTTCATTAGTAGCACCAAAGACTATGTAATCAACATAAATTTGAACAATTAGTGTGCCATGTTTATG
Source organism: Vernicia montana (assembly GCA_949750685.1). Lineage (NCBI taxonomy): Eukaryota > Viridiplantae > Streptophyta > Magnoliopsida > Malpighiales > Euphorbiaceae > Vernicia > Vernicia montana. The sequence continues at coordinate 3,454 of CATKHJ010204743.1, read as the reverse complement.
CCTTTTCACAAAGAGTGTAGTGTCAACTTTCCCTTCTTCAAAATCATTTTTCAATAGAAATGAACGAAACCTTTCATAAAAAGCTCCAAGAGCTTGTTTTAATCCATATAAGGCCTTAGTTAATTTAAAAACATGATTGGAAAATTCATGTTCTTCAAAACTGGGAGGTTGATCAACATAGACTTCTTCTTCAATGAAACCATTTAAAAATACACTTTTCACATCCATTTGAAATAATTTGAAATTCATGTGATATGCATATGCTAATAAAATTCTAATAGCTTCTAATCTTACTACCAGAGCATAAGTTTCATCATAATCTATGCCTTCCTCTTGGTTATACCCTTTGGCAACCAATCTAGCTTTGTTTCTAGTAATGAAACCATACTCATCCAACTTATTCCTATACACCCATTTACATCCAACAATTGGATGGTTTTTGGGTTTAGGGACAAGTTCCCAAATTTTGTCTCTCAAATTGGTTGAGTTCCTCTTGCATAGCAATCACTCAACTTTCATTATTTAGAGCCTTATCAATAGTCCTTGACTCAATTTGAGAAACAAACGCAAGATTATTATCTAAAGTTTTAAAGTGAGATCTAGTACTTACTCCCTTAAAAGTTTCACCTATGATGAGTTCTTTGGGATGATCTTTAGGATAGCTCCAATCCTTTGGAAGTCCTTGGTTGTGATCCTCTTGTTATTGAGATTGAGCTTCCACATCTTGTTGAGGTTCTTTAATCACTTCTTCTTCCCTTGAGTTATCCTCAATTTCAAGATGTTCAAATTCACCTACAAAATCATCAAGAACACTACATTTCCTTAGATTAAGCTTACTAGATTCATCAAAAACAATATTCATAGATTCTTCAACAACTAGAGATTTTTTGTTAAAAACTCTATATGCTTTGCTAGTGGTGGAATAGCCAAGAAATATACCATCATCCATTTTGAATTAAAATTTTTCAAGACTATCTTTGGTATTCAATATGTAGCACTTGTAACCAAATACTATAAGATATGAGATCTTAGGTTTTCTTCCATTCCATAACTCATAAGATGTTATATTCAAGATTGGTCTTTTAAAAACTCTATTTGCAATGTAACAAGAAGTGTTAACGGCTTCCACCCAAAAGTATATAGGAAGACTATACTCATTGAGCATTGTTCTAGCCATTTCCACTAATGTTTTATTTTTTCTCTCTACAACACCATTTTGTTGGAGTGTTCTAGGGGATGAAAAATTATGAGAAATACCAAATTCAACGCAAAAGTTTTCAAAAGATTCATTTTCAAATTCTTTTCCATGATCACTTCTAATTTTTGAAATCAAATACCTTTTTTTCATTTTGAACCTTTTTTGCAAAACTTTTAAAGGCATCACTCTTATGAGTTAAGAAACTAACCCAAGTAAATCTAGAGTAATCATCAACAAGTACATATGCATATAGCTTTTCACTCAAACTAACAACTTTACTAGGTCCAAATAAATCCATATGAATAAGTTGAAGAGGTCTAGAAGTACTTACAACGTTTTTTGACTTGAAGAAGGATTTGTGTTGTTTGCCCATTTGGCATGATCCACATGTCTTGTCCTTTGTGAATTTGATTCTTGGGAGGCCATCAACTAGCTCATCTTTGCTTAGGCTATGAATTAATTCCATGCTTTCATGTCCAAGCCTTCTATGCCAAAGCCATGATTCATTGCTAATAGATACAAGACACTTGAAATTGTGGTTAGCTAAATTGTATAAGTTAATTATGTAGGTATTGTCATCTCTTTCTCCTTTGAATATCACTTTGTCATCTACCAAGGTAGTGACTAGACATTCTTTGGAGTCAAAGATGACTCTATTACCTTTGTCACATAATTGACTTACACTTAATAAATTATGCTTTAAACCATAAACCAAATAAATATCTTCAATTAGGGAACAACCTTCCTTACTAATTGATCCAATGCCAATTACCTTACCCTTGGCATTGTTTCCAAATGTGACATTACCTCCTTGCTTTTTCTTCAATGAGATGAAGAGACTAGCATCTCCGGTCATATGCCTTGAACATCCACTATCCACATGCCATTCATTTTGATTTGAGGTGGACTTAAGGCATACCTATAAGAAATGTCAATTTATCTTTTCTTAAGTATCCAAGCATATTTAGGTCCTTGGAGGTTAGTTTTGGAAGATTCCTCAAGCTTCAATTGAGCCTTCCTAATATAGCAAAATATATTGATGTGGCCTTCCTTCATACAATAATGGCATTTTAGCAATGACTTGTAAGTCTTTTTATGCTTTGCCATTTTGTTATGATATTTTGGCACATTTGCAATATTTTTATAGTGCACACAAGAGCATGAATGAAATTGTGATTGTGGGTGATTATGATCATACTTTTTGTTGTATTTAAATGCATGATTGACTCTTTAAGACTTGACTCTTGAGTCATGTGAACCTTTTTCAATCCTTTTAGGATTTGTAGGTTTTGTGTGTGCATTTGCCTCTTTATAAACAACCTCTATGCTAGAGGTTTGAGGTATAGAAGCTTTAACAAACAAGGGGGATGAGGATGTAGAAGTAGATGAATTATTGAAGCCAAGATCATATTTCACAAGGGGTGGTCTTTGAGATACAATAAGTGTATCTAAAGCTTCCTTCTCTTTATAGAATTTAGAAATAGAAGATCTCAATTCTTCAACTTCCAATTTCAAAGAATTATTTTCCTTATATAAGGACTCAAGAGAGGAAGTTTTAGAAGTTACTTCATCCAATGAACTTTTAAGGGTAGCATTGGATGTTTTTAATCTTAAAACCAATTTTCCTAGGCTTTTAAAATCTTGCTCAAGTTTTGAATATTTTTCCTTATAAAACTTCATTTTAGAAAAATATTTTTCACATTTTAAGACCACAGCTTATAAGATTTCATCATTATCTACATCATCATCACTACCATTATTTAAATCATCACAAGAGAGAGATGTAGAACATACCTCATTAGGAGAGTCCTCCAAGGTCATGAAGTTTAGATTTGAAACCTCTTCCTCTTCTTCATCATTGGAAGAGTCCTCATCACATGTAGCCTTGAAGTTCTTCTTCTTCTCCTTGTCCCACTTCTTTTTCTTTTTGAGTTTGGACACTCCGGTTTGATGTGGCCTTGCTTTCCACATTCATAGCAAGTCACTTCACTTTTTTTTTCCTTGTTGGAATTGGCATTTAAGGTAGAATTGGAAGGAGGCCTTCTAAAGGATCTTTTTTTTTTTGCTTTTAATGATCTAATTCACTCTTCTTGAAAGCATTGCTAATTCATCATCTTCTTCTTCACTCTCATCCAAGTCACTTTGACTTTCTTCATCATGATCTTTGGAGCATTTAAGAGCAAGAGCCTTTTTCTTCTCAACTTGAACTTCTTCCTTTTCTAGAGTCATCTCATGAGTGAGAAGCTTCCCAATAAG
>CATKHJ010204663.1:0-12783 GCA_949750685.1 Vernicia montana | reverse complement strand
ATCCAAACACTCTTAGTTTGCCTAAGGAAGTTATTGATTTCATTTGGACATCCAAAGAGAGGGAATCAATTAATCCAAGGAAATCAAAGGGAGTTTGATAGAGAAAGTTTGGTGTGGAATTTCTAAAGGCTCAAAAATTGGGGAGCTCAAAGGAAAAGGAAAGTTCAAAGTCTTTGGCTTCAAGAGGTATTTAGAATACCACTTGCTCTTTCTTTTCTTTACATATGTGTTTTACACATTAATTAAAAAGATTGCTTGAATTATTGGACACAACAATGGGGTGTTGTGAAATTTTGAAATGTTCGAGATTTCACCCACCGATCAGCTTCCGCTGCCCTTTCAATGATCCTTCACAAATATGATAAGGGGGTTAGCTATAAACCCTAAAAATTGCACCTCTAAATGATTGCATTTCAGTTACGAACCCATAGGATCAAACCGGGCTCAAATCATATCGGAAACGGGCCAAAACGGGCCTATTTAGTGTCAAGCCAGTTCAAACCGGGCGGTGGGCCAAACCATACCAGCATCGCCTGGGCGGCACGCTCAAAGTGCCGCGTGGCAAGCGGCACCATCTTGGTGCTGCTAGCCTTGCCGGCGTGCCACCGGCCGACCCCGGGATGCCTCCTCCCTATAAATACCCCTTCGCCTCCTTCAGAAAAAACCTGGAAAAAATCAAAAACTAAAATTATACTGATTTACAATCTAAAGCTCTGTTATTTTCAAAAATCCAATTTTTTTTTTTTTTATATATTCAAATTTATCACCTACTAAAGTTATTTTAATTTAAAAGTTATTATTATACTTTTGGAATTCTCGATCCAAAGTGGAGCTCAGATCTGGAGCCAAGCTTACCCCATTCTCAAAAAAGTCAAGAAAAACAAAGGTATAATTCATTTCTCTTGCAATTATTAAATTCTAAAATCAGATATATAATTTATCTTGTTGTCAGGCCTTTATGTTGATCTAAATCTGAAAAGATCTAAATCTTATTAATTTAAAATCTGAATTAAATTAATAAACCGACTCAAACTCTTTTTATCAAAACCTCTCTTTTGCAAGAAGGGAGAACTACGTGGGGTTTGATTATCATTTAAAGGGATATGCAGGCTTGCCAATCTTTAAGACATCAACTCCAAAATATTTTAAATAATATTTTTTCTTCTTTCTATTATTTTGTTGCCTTATATTTATTTTTGTCCTTTATTTAATTAATTGAGGAATATATGTACTTTTCCTAGTACCCATAAGGGCTAGAGGAAAGATCCTCTATCTTATTTGCTTCTATAATTTATTTATACTTTTTCATATAATTGTCATTCATATAATATTTGCATAATTTATAATTATTACATTCATTACTGTTATTACTGTTCATTCATACACGAAAATTACCTTTTTATAAAGTTATTTTGCACTTTTAGCCAAACTAAAGAAATATGTTGTTTATTATCAAAACCTGATCCCCGAGCCCTCTTTGGTCACTCGTGGATTAGTGCTTTTCTATTGGGATAAATTGAATATTTTGGAGTTAATTTGAGTTAGGTTTTACTTTAATTTTCCCAATCAAAATAAATAAAATTAAAGTGGCGACTCCCTTCTTTCAATGACAAATCATAAAATCATAATTTTTTCAAACTTACAGCGGGTTCCAGATTGTATGGAGTTTCTCCCGAAAAGCATTTCGATTCCTTTTAGTGGATCAGACTGGTGCTCAGGCGAGGCCTCACAACAGGTAACACCAATTTTTCTTTGCTTAACGGCTATGTTTGCCCTCGAAAACAATACAACCTGGGTTTCACCCTGGTTGTCCATCATAGTTCACTGAGTAAGCTTTCTGATGGTATCCTGCGACTCCCATAAAGCCATCCGGATCTTCAATTTCGGCCTTCTGAAGGTCAAGTGTGTCATCAAACAAGCAGCAACGATGATTCGTCGAAAATTTCCAACGGCCGCTTGACCTTATCCTGGAAGAGTATGAGATGCACAAGATAACTACGGAAAGCTTCTTCAGAGAGCTAACTACCCCTAAGTTATAATCATTAGAACTTATAAATTTTCAAAATAATGCATAAGGTCACATCTGTAAAAGTCCAACTCTCGATAACTAAAAAGTTTGCCTATGAAAATTTGTCTCCTTAGCCAACCAAAATTTGAGCTTCTTAGCATCTCTGGTATGCTAAGGCACTATAGCTAAACCGTGATCCTAACTAGAACTTGAAAATTTTCAAAATAATGGATAAAATGATCATCAACAAAAAGTAAACCGGGTCCAGAAAACCAAAAGGGTATACCTATGAAAATTTGGGTCTCGGGAGTCCGAGCGAGATTCGGGTTTCTTTGCATCCTAGGGACTCTAAAGCATTGTAATTAAATAGTGAACCTAGCTACAGCGTATAAATCTTCAAAATAATGAATAAATTGATCATCAACGAAAAGTACGACGAGTCTCGAAACCAAAGGGGTATACCTATGAAAATTTGGGTCCAGTAGGTCTGAGCGAGATTTGGGTTTCTTAGCACCTAAGGGATAGTAAGGACTTGTAGTAAAATCATAATGCCATCTAGAGCTTAAAAATTCCAATAAAACATGCATAAACTAATAGTCAACAAAATATAAAACGAGTCCCGAAAACCAAAGGGGTTTACTTACAAAAATTTTGGTCCCGAGGGTCCGAGCGAGATTTGGGTTTTTTTGCATATTAGGGATGATACGGCATTGAAATCAAGCCATGATGCTGTATAGAATTTAAAAACTTTCAAAATAACGCATAAAATGAACATCAACAAAAAGTACAATAGGCAATGTCAGTCAGGTAACGCTAGTTATCCTCTGCTAAACAATACTTTTTGCCCCCTAAAAAGTAGCCAACTAGGTTTGAAGCTAGCAGTACACCAGAAATCACTGAGTAAGCTTTCCAACGGTATCTTGCGGCTCCCGTAACTCCATCCAGATCTTTGATTTCGGCCTTCTAAATGTAAGGTTGTCGCCAGACAGGCAGCGGCGAGGATTCGTTGAAATATCTAGCAGTTGTTAGTCCTTATCCCGGATGTGTTATGAGACACATGAGATACCTACAAAAAGAAAATTCATAATGCTAAATATCCACTGAGTTTTTATGGAGTTTCCATTTTGATTACATTAAGAAAAATAGGAAATACAAGAAGTACAAACTGATAAATCTAGCAGCAATCTATTTTACCTCTGATTTTTTCCTTGAAAACGAGCCCAATCGGGTCCTACAAATCCAATACATCCTAGTTCGCTGAGTAAGATTTCCAATGGTATCTTGCAGCTCTCGTAACTCCACCTGAATCTTTGATTTCGGCTTTCCGAAAGCAAGGTGTGCTCCAGATAGGCAGCAACGAGGATTTGTCAAAATTTCCAGCAGCTGCAACACCTTATCCCGGATGAGTTATGAGACAGACGAGATACCTGCGGAAAGATAATTCAGAGATCTAAAAAATCGCTAAGTTTCTATTACGTATGGGATCCTATTTTGCTGAGAAAAATTGAAAATACATAAAATATGAACTGATCAATCAAGTTGTTTTTTGCTTTTCGTTTGATTTTTTCATAGACAACGACCCCAAATGATTCCTACCAATTCATACAAAATAGTTCGCTGACTAAGCTTTCAAACAGTATCTTGCGGCTCACATAACTCCACCTAGATCTTCGTTTTGGACCTTTTGAAGGTATAGTGTCGCCAATCATACATTGCCAAGGATGTGTCGAGAGCGTGCCAAAATTTTTGGAGGCTGCTAAACCTTATCCGGGAGGAGTTATGAAACGTGCGAGATACCAACGAAAAGCTAATTCAGAGAGCTAAACAACTACTACTTTTCAAGGCATTTCAAATTCATTTTACTTCCAAAATTTATGAAATACAAAAAATGCAGATAAATACAGACAGGTAACGCCAATTTTTCTCTGCTTAATGGCTATGTTTGCCCTCGAAAACAATGCAACCCAGGTTACACCCTAGTTGTCCATCGTATTTTGCTGAGTAAGCTATCCAATGGTATCCTGCAGCTCCCGTAACGCCACCCAGATCTTCAATTTCGGCCTTCTGAAGGTCAGGTGTGTCATCGAACAGGCAGCAACGATTATTCGTCGAAAATTTCCAACGGTCACTTGACCTTATCCTGGAAGAGTATGAGACGCACGAGATAACTAGGGAAAGGTTCTTCAGAGAGCTAAACTTCCCCTAAGTTATAATCATTAGAACTTATAAATTTTTAAAATAATGCATAAGGTGACATCTATAAAAGTGCAACTCTCGATAACTAAAAAGTTTGCCTGTGAAAATTTGTCTCTTTAGCCAACCAAAATTTGAGCTTCTTAGCATCTATAGTATGCTAGGGCACTGTAGCTAAACCGTGATTCTAACTAAAACTTAAAAATTTTTTAAATAATGGATAAGCTGATCATCAGCAAAAAGTAAATCGGGTCTAAAAAACTAAAGGGGTATACCTATGAAAATTTGGGTCTCGGGAGTCCGATCGAGATTCGGGTTTCTTTGCATCCTAGGGACTCTAAAGCATTATAATTAAATAGTAATCCTAGCTACAACATATAAATCTTCAAAATAATGCAAAAAATGATCATCAACGAAAAGTACGACTAGTCTCGAAACCAAAGGGGTATACATATGAAAATTTGGGTCCAGTAGGTTCGAGCGAGATTTGGATTTCTTAGCACCCCAGGGATAGTAATGCCTTGTAGTAAAATCGTGATGCCAGCTAGAGCTGAAAAATTTCTATAAAACATGTATAAACTAATAGTCAACAAAATGTATAACGGGTCCCGAAAACCAAAGGGGTTTACTAACGAAAATTTTGGTCCCGAGGGTCCGAGCGAGATTTGGATTTCTTTGCATATTAGGGATTCTACGGAATTAAAATCATGCCGCGATCCTGTAAAGAACTTAAAAACTTTCAAAATAACGCATAAACTGATCATTAACAAAAAGTACAACGGGCAACGCCAGTCAAGTAACGCTAGTTATCCTCTGCTTAACAATACTTTTTGCCCCCTCAAAAGTAGCTAAACAGGTTTGATGCTAATTGAATACCGTAGATCACTGAGTAAGCTTTCCAACGGTATCTTTCGGCTTCCGTAACTCCTTCGGGATCTTTGATTTCGGCCTTTTAAATATAAGGTTGTCGCCAAACAAGCAGCGGCGAGGATTCGTCGAAATATCTAACAGTTGTTAGTCCTTATCCCGGATGAGTTATGAGACATATGAGATACCTACGAAAAGCTAATTCATAATGCTAAATAGCCACTAAGTTTTTATAAAGTTTCCATTTCAATTACATTAAGAAAAATGGGAAATACAGGAAGTATAAACTGATAAATCCAGCAACTATCTGTTTTACCTCTAATTTTTCCCTTGAAAATGAGCCCAATCGAGTCCTACAAATCTAGTACATCCTAGTTCACTGAGTAAGATTTCCAATGGTATCTTGCAGCTCTCTTAACTCCACCAGAATCTTTGATTTTGACTTTTCGAAAGCAAGGTGTGCTCCAGACAGGAAGCGATGAGGATTTGTCAAAAATTCTAGCAGCTGCAACACCTTATCCCAGATAAGTTATGAGACAGACGAGATACCTGCGGAAAGATAATTTAGAGATCTAAATAATCGCTGAGTTTTTGTTGCGTTTGGGATACTATTTTGCTGAGACAAATTGAAAATACATAAAGTATGAACTGATAAATCCAGTTATTTTTTGCTTTTCGTCTGATTTTTTCATAGAAATCGACCCCAAACGATTACTACCAATTTAATACATCATAGTTCACTGACTAAGATTTTCAACAGTATCTTGCAGCTCCCGTAACTCCACCTAGATCTTTATTTTGGACCTTTTGAAGGTATAGTGTCGCCGATCATGCATCGCCAATGGTGTGTTAAGAGCGTTGCAGAATTTTCGGAGGCTAGTAAACCTTATCCGGGAGGAGTTATGAGATGTACGAGATACCCACGAAAAGCTAATTTAGAGAGCTAAACAATAGCTACTTTTGGAGGCATTTCGATTTCATTTTGCTTCCAAAATTTGCAAAATACAGAAAATGCAGATAAGTACAAATAGGGAATGCCAATTTTTCTCTGCTTAACGGCTATGTTTGCCCCTGAAAATGATGCAACCTAGGTTTCACCCTAGTTTTTCATCGTAGTTCGCTGAGTAAGCTTTCCGATGGTATCCTGCGGCTCCCGTAACTCCCCCCGGATCTTTAATTTCGGCCTTCTGAAGGTCAGGTGTGTTGTCGAATAGGCAGCAACTATGATTCATCGAAAATTTCCAACGGCCACTTGACCTTATCCTATGAGAGTATTAGACGCACGAGATAACTACGGAAAGCTTATTCAGAGAGCTAAACTGCCCCTAAGTTATGATCATTAGAACTTATAAATTTTCAAAATAAGGCATAAGATGACATCTGTAAAAATGCAACTGTGGATAACTAAAAAGTTTACCTATGAAAATTTGTCTCCTTAGCCAACTGAAATTTAAGCTTTTTAGCATCTCTGGTATGCTAGGGTACTGTAACTAAACTGTGATCCTAACTAAAACTTAAAAATTTTCAAAATAATAGATAAGTTGATCATCAACAAAAACTAAACCGGGTCCAAAAAACCAAAGGGGGTATACCTATGAAAATTTGGGTCTTGGGAGTCCGAGCGAGATTCGGGTTTTGTAATTAAACAATGTTCCTAGCTATAGCGTAAAAATCTTCAAAATAATGCATAAACTGATTATTAACGAAAAGTACGACGAGTCTTGAAACCAAAAGGTATACCTATAAAAATTTGGGTCTAGTAGGTCCGAGCGAGATTTGGGTTTCTTAGCACCCCAGGGATAGTAATGCCTTGTAGTAAAATTGTGATGCCAGCTAGAGCTTAAAAATTTCAATAAAACATGCATAAACTAATAGTCAACAACATGTACAACAGGTCTCGAAAACCAACGGGCACCTATGAAAATTTTGGTCCCGAGGGTCCGAGTGAGATTTGGGTTTCTTTGCATATTAGGGATGATACAGCATTAAAATCATGCCGCGATCCTGTATAGAACTTAAAAACTTTCAAAATAACGCATAAACTGATCATTAACAAAAAGTACAACGGGCAACGCCAGTCAGGTAATGTTAGTTATCCTCTGCTTAACAATACTTTTTGCCCCCTAAAAAGTAGCCAAACAAGTTTGATGCTAGCTAAACATCATAGATCACTGAGTAATCTTTCCAACGGTATCTTGCGACTCCCGTAACTCCTTCCGGATCTTTGATTTCAGCCTTTTAAATGTAAGGTTGTCGCCGGACAAACAGCGGCGAGGATTCGTCGAAATATCTAATAGTTGTTAGTCCTTATCCCGGAAGAGTTATGAGACATATGAGATACCTATAGAAAGCTAATTCATAATGCTAAACATCCACTGAGTTTTTATGGAGTTTCCATTTCGATTACATTAAGAAAAATGGGAAATACAGGAAGTACAAACTGATAAATCCAGCAGCTATCTGTTTTACCTTTGATTCTTTCCTTGAAAATGAGCCCAATCGGGTCTTACAAATCTAGTACATCCTAGTTCGCTGAGTAAGCTTTCCAATGGTATCCTGCGGCTCCTGTAACACCACCCTGATATTCAATTTTGGCCTTCTGAAATTCAGGTGTGTCGTCAAACAAGCAGCAACGATGATTCATTGATTCGAACAGCATCATCTTATAGCAAAATATCCCCTGATCTGTTACAAAGGATGTCTTTTCTTCATCCAATCTGTGCATCTGAATCTGATGATACGCTGCTTTTGCGTTAAGAAAAGAGTACAACTCATGTCCGGCTGTGGAATCTACTAATTGATCAATACTTAGCAGAGGGTAATTATCCTTAGGGCAGGCTTTATTTAGATTTATGAAATCTACACACATTCGGTATGAGCCATTTAGTTTCTTAACCATCACAACATTTGCCAACCATTCCGGGTAATGTACTTCCCGGATAACCCCTGCTTCTAACAGCTTCTGGATTTCTTTGGCGGTGGCGATTTGCTTTTTGGGTGAGTGTTTTCTCTTTTTCTGCACTACAGATTTGATAGAAGGATCTATGCTAAGCCTGTGGGTGATTACTTCTCTACTCACTCCTGTTAATTCTTTAGTCTCCCAAGTGAAGACTTTCAGATTTTCTTGTAATATTCTGCTAATCTCAAAGTTTGTTTCTTTCTTTAGTGTGGATCCAATCTGTATGATCTTTTTCGTACTGATCTCTATTTTCTCAAGCCCACCTTCAGGCTCCGCCTTCTCTTTCCTTTCCGAGCTGTCTATTGGTTCGGCCTGTAGTGCTGGGAAGACCCCTTTTAAAGCATTGAAATAGGTTCGCCTGGCTGTTTCTTGGCAGCCTCTAATGATTGTTATTCCTCTAGAAGTTGGGATCTTTATCATGAGTTACCTGATGCATGTTATTGCACATGTGTCGAAAAGGATTGGTCTCCCAATAATTTCATTGTAAGCGAAGGGGATGTCTACTACCATGAATTCTGCCTTTTTTTCCTTTGTGATAGCCTCATCGCCTAGTTCTACATTTATCATTACCAAACCTTCTACTGGACAGTTTTTCCTCCTAAGCCCACCAGGGGGGTGGCCACGAGCTTCAGGTTCTTTTCAGTTAGCCCTATTATTTTAAACACAGATAGGGTGATCATATTGACAGCTTTCCCATCATCAACTAATATTCTTCTAACTAGGAAGTTTTTCAATCTTCCTGAGATGACTAAGGCGTCATTATGGGGGGAGATCACCTTCCCTTTGTCTTCATCAGAAAAGGTTATTGTGTTGAACGTCTTATTGGGCGATCTTTGTGTATTCATTGAATAGATATCCCTCACAACAAGCTTTCTTTTGGTGGAGCTATCAACCCCTGTACTTCCTCCCAGTATCATATTAATCTCTCCAGCTGCTTCCCTTCTCTGTCTTTTTTGTTCGGCTTCTCTGAGTTCTGTTCTCTCACAAGATCTCCCCCTTTGTTCCCTTTCTTTGTCTCAGCGAACGAATCGCCTTACACCAGTCACACCTTTTTGAATTAATTTTTTGATTTCTTCTTTAAGGTGCTAGCATTCATCTGTGTCATGGCCTTTGTCATTGTGGAAATCACAATATTTATTGTTGTCCCTTCTTCCTGCTGATGAGCTACTTATCTTTTTAGGCCATTGCACCTTTTCACCATTGTCCTTGATCCACATTAACACACGCGATCGGTTCACGTTCAATGGGGTGAACTGCTTGTTGCTTCTTTTCGGTCTTTATGTTATATCCCTCCTCCTTCATTGTTTCTGCAAGGTCGGTATTGGCGATCACCTTGTTGATTTCCTTGTCCTCTGGATGCGGTTCCTTCCTTTCTCTGTCTTTGATCAAAATCTCTCATTCCATCATCAATTCGAATATGTGTTTGGGCGATCACCATTAGGGCTAAAATAGTTTGAGGGGGGTTGGACAGCAGCTCTTTTCTCAAATTATGATTCGAAGTCCCGCGAAGCATCGCTGTGTAGGCGATATCTTTATTTAGGTCTTCAATTTGGATCGCCTCCCTGTTGAAGCGTTCCAAATATTTTCTCAGATTTTCGCCCTCTTTTTGGACAATGGTAAGTAGATCGATCAATATCTTTTTAAGGGTAATGGAGGCGATGAATCGTGCTTGGAAGATGGTGGAAAGTTGGGTAAATGACGTAATTGATTTAGGGGCTAACTAAGGTTTGATACCAATCTTGAGCCAGACCCTTTAGTGTAGTAGGGAAAAATTTGCACAAAACATTATCTAGGTGAGTTTGAGCATTGATCATGGTTTGGAATTTGTGGATATGGCTTTTAGGGCAGGTAGTTCCCTCATAGGATTTCATATGGGTGGGGATTCTGAACTTTGGGGGATAATTTGCCCTGATAATGCTATCACAAAGGGGCGAATCTGTTCGTAGATCGAAATCTATCTTGTTAACTCTGACCCCTATCTTTGTCATGACTTCCCGAACCTTCCTTTCTAGCTTTTCTAGATCTTCTTCTCGTTCTCCATCTGACCAAGGTTCGGTATCTCTGTTTCCTTTGTTTGTTTGAGTATCTCCATTCAAAGGATCAAGCGGATCTACTGCTGGGGCTGTTGTTTGGGATTGCTGAGTAATTGCTTGCTTTAGTACTTTTAACTGAGCAGTGAAGTCAGTGAAGGCGGTTAATAGGCTTTGCATAGTGGCTTGCGCTGTGATCGGGTCGTTTAAATTTATGGGGTCATTTAGGTTGGGTAAGGCAGGTCCGCCCTGATGGTTAGCATGAGGATTTTCTTCATTATTAGGAAGGTCAGGGAATAGGTTGAAGCCTAGTCCCTCGTCACTGTTTTCTGGATCCATGAATGTTCACTGGAAAATCTAAATTGAATCTTCAAGGTAGTGTTTCACACTCACCGCACCAATTGATGTACTCATAAATAACTCTGATTTCTAGCACACGCGTAGGCGATCTTTAATTCCTACAAGACAACAGATTAAAGGGTCCAGGCGATGTGCCTGGGGGATCACTCCGATACTTAAGTCAGAAAAGATGGAGATTAATAAGCTCTTAGTTATTCAGAAATGTTTAGAATTGTGTTACCCGTTTAATGGAGAAAAGACACTATTTATAGAGGTGCGCTCAATGTGCCAAATCATTCTAGGAGTCAAATTATTCTTTCAGCATTATATATAGAGATGGATTATAATTTTATAGTCGGATAAAAACTGTCTGGGCGAATCTCTAACTCGTTTAGGGCGACCAATTTATATTAGAATGTAACAAATCCCATTTTGCAATCACCAACCCTAATATCTAAAACAAAAGAATTTCCATCTAGCCAAAATTCCTTGACTCATTGTTGTTTTTAATTTCATAGCTAAAAAATTATTGGTTAATGATTGCCTTTAACCATAGTGACTTGGCCAACTGTGGAAATACTATAAAGTAGAAACAACACATTGCCAAACTCAAAATGTTATTTTATCAAAGAAAAATCATGTTATTATTCAAATACATAAATCTCATAGGATTCCTTATGAATCAAACAAAATAGAATTCTATTCTAAGAAATGCATTAATTACATTCATATTCCCTGAGCGAAATAGACATTATGTCACTCAATTGGGAATACTTATTAGATAGAAAAAGTTTACTAATGATCGATGATAAATGCCGGTCCGAGCAACATTTAGGTAATTTTATTTCAACCTCTTTCCTGTTGCTCCCCAAGCCCCAGGGCTATTCATGCCATTAACGTGTTCCCTTTCCATAGGTGCTGCTATCTGAATGAGCAATGTCTGCTTCCATTGCTGTTGTTGCCATCATCAAAGTTGTGCTCACCAAGATTATGCAAATGACAAAAACAATGAATTCCTTAGATAGAGCCATTTTCAATAATTAATACTATATGTATGACTTCAAATGATTTGATTTATTTTTGTTTTATGATGAAAAAGATAGGGACTTTGATTGTATTTATAGAGGGTTTTTGCAATAATTAAGCATGATTTTTCGGAGTCTAACCTCCATGGAATTTCATATTTATGGAATTGGATTTTGAGGTAGCTATTTAGAGTAAAGAAAGAGTCAAATAGCTAATTTTTTTCCTTATTATTTGGAGAAAGTGAAAAAAAGAAATTAATCGTTAAGTCTTGTGAATTTTTTTTTAATTTAATTTATTTTATTTTAATTTGGCTCTTTCTAGAGATTTGAACATACAACCTGACAACTTTACCACATTGAGATAAAGCTCATTTTAATTTTTTTTTTTTTTTTTTTTCTTAAGATAATGACTAAAACTGCCTCGGTTTTCTAGTGATTAACAGGGTACAACAATGTATCTTTAAGCAACTCAAGATTCCAAAATAGGTTTAACGAAGAAAGCCAAATAACTTTACAAAATATTTAATAGTCTAATTAGTTTCGACGGATATCTTGCAAAAAAAAATTTATAACTTTGATTTCATGGTTGTTTTAATCACAATCCAATTATGAAATGAAATCATGAAATATCAAGTTATAAACATGCAAGTTAAAAATATGTTTATTCAATTTTTTTAATAAATTATATATATAATAGTTGAGAGAATATAAATAATGAATAAAATTTATATGAATTATAGAAGAGAAAATAATTATTAGATAGAAGACATGTTTTATAAGGTTGGCATCTATATTTGGTACAATTGCATATAATTTACGGCTCAATATGTATTCCATTCGAGGGGAGCAAGATCGATAAAAGGCAAAATGATCAAATTAGTCTTTGAATTTGGCATTTAAAGATAAATCAGGACAAAATCACTTTTTTTGTCATCAAAGTCCTCATACTTGGCAATTTTTATCAAATTAGTCATTGGTCAAACTTTAGGCTATGCGTATGCTATTAAATCAGAAGAAATAACGTTAATTTCATAAGTTTCATTTGGCATAACTTTTCAGAAAAGTATTTTTTTTTTTTTTTTTTCAGTTTTTTCAATTTTGAAAAGTATTTTTGAAAAAATAGGATTTTTTTCAAAAAGCAGGATTGAAAAAAAAAACAGTTTCAAAAAAAAATTAATCAATTAAATAAAAAATTTAAAAAATATTTTTTTTAGTTTACAAGCTAATAATAGTAATCAATTAAATTTAAGTTTTAGTGGTATGAGTGAAAATTATTTTTCGATTTTGTGTAATAATTAAATGTTTTAATGAAATGATGATATTTTGTTGATCATTATACACATCTTTATTTAGTATTAAAAA